>JBCJKH010017599.1:0-35394 GCA_039877255.1 Loriculus beryllinus
CAGAGAAGCTGTGGCTGCCCCATCCCTGGCAGTGTTCAAGGCCAGGTTGGACACAGGGGCTTGGAGCAGCCTGGTCTGGTGTGAGGTGTCCCTGCCCGTGGCAGGGGTTGGAACTGGATGAGCTTTAATGTCCCTTCCAACCCAAACCAGGCTGGGATTCTGTGCTCTGCTTTAGTCAATACAGTGCAAGAAGTCAGCTGTGAATGATGACATTTTATTATTACTTTAGCCAAGTCATGAGTGATCTCATCCCAGTAAATCTCTCTTACATGATGTTAAAAGCCAGACACGTCCCCAGCCCCACCCCACTTGCAGAAAGCCAGTCATACTGGCCATTTCGTTTCCCCCACAGGTCCCACATGCACCAAGGCAGCTGAGTAAGTTCTGCACGAGTCTTGACCAAGACAGTCTGTGCTTTCTCCTGTCCGAAGATTTCCAAAGCCTGGTCCAAAGTCTTCAATGTTTGAACAATCTGAGACATTAAGGCAGGAAAAACCAGCTTGTTCTTTCACTAACAGAACTGCAGAATGGCCACCAGGCTGGACTGCAGCTTGACACGAGCCGTACTGGAAATGGTACAGCTCACCTAAAAGACACAAAGTACTGGTGTAGGAAAAGCCATGATTCAGGTTATTTCAACAACCAGTTTAATTGCACCAGGCAACACCTCTGTGTTGTGACATGGCAGCAGGCATTTGGTGTACAAGCTTAATCATTAACACCAGATCCCAGAGCATGGAAACTCCTGAGTAAGGGTGATGCTCTGGCCAAAAGCACTGCTGCAGTTTTACTTTTCAGGGAAGCTGCTAGATAACATCATCTTTTTGTCCCATGGGAATCTTCAGTGTACAAGCACCATTTGGCAGGGAAAAGAGGGAAACATTGGTACTTTGAGGGAGGAGTACAGAGAGGAATTCTCTCCCTCATTCTGGAAGATGGTTTGGAGATGAAGTATTACATCTCTGAATAGACACTGGAGAACCAGAAGTTGTATTTTAAATAATATCAGCTGGGAAGAACTATGCATCAGTGAGAACTGCTTGGGGAAACATACTAATGGGAATTAAAGGGAATGGATAGTGTAATTTTACACATAATCAGTAACAGTAGATGCCAAATGGATTTGAAGGAAAGGTTGGGTTTTCTTCCAAATCTCATCTTACATTCGAACTTCTGCTCATACTTGCCCTCGAAGCTTGTTTCTGCCCAAATCCTAGAGGGCCTGAAATAGAAATCAAAGTTGCATTTCCTTCCCTGGAAACAGGAATATGCTCTTTTTGAACTCTAATAACATATTGTGTGGAGTTCAGAATTAATTATTGCACATTTGATCATTGAAGACACATTTGCAGCTCATTGAAACCTTTGTGGAGGAAACCTGAGAGCCTTGCATGTAGAATACTGCCTCTGTCCTCAAGATGACTGGAGAAATAGTTCTGCTCTGCAAAATTCTTCTGCTTTTGTTAATGAGGATGACAGAGGCAAACTTCCAATTGGCTTCAAATATTGAAGCCCTGCAGCAATTTGGTTTTCAATAATGTACCATCTAACAAACACAGAAATACAAAGAGCCCAATTCTAAGGAGAAAAAAGAAGCATCTAAAACATGGCCTCAAAAATACATTTATGGGCATAAAATTCTCCATATAATTTTTAAACTCAGTTAATCCTGCAGACCAGTTTACCACACTGACTTTTGCAGTGTTACACCAGAAATCAGTGTAGCTCGTAGTATATAGAGACAAACCCACCATTTCCTTCTTCCAGACGGCAGCGAAGACATTGCTCTGTCAACATTCAAACCCCATATGCTTTGCCGGGTTTCAGAAGTACATGGCATGTGTTTGAAGCATTTTTAAGCATTAAGTAGGATTGTGCCCACAGTCACAGTACCTCTGCAGATCTCCTCCGTATCTGAATCGTTGATAGGAGGCTAAGCACATATATGTTTTGAAGGTACACACTGGCTTTTATGGCAGATTTTGAATTCGCTGGATGCACCCTCAGGGTAATAAGTGGTCAGAATCAAAACTTCCTCTGGCTTATTTCTCAAGCAGATTTTCACACTGCCATAATGGCTGTGGCATGTCTGTGCTCTGCATTTGAGGAAGTGCTAGAAATCAATTCTCTTTCTTACATTATTTTGTAAGATGCTATTGCCTTATGAACTTGCATGCAAACAATGTATACAGAGACACATTAATGGAGCTTGAGCATCTACGGTACAAACAATTGTAGATTTCCCCACCTACAAGGAATGTGTTTAAAGAAAAAGCTACATCCCAAAATACCCTTTAATTTCACTTCTTTTTAACAAGCACCATTTAAGGATGATTAAAAATACCCTTTAGGCTTCCCAGGGCTACAAAGAAAGGAGGCTCATTTAAGGAGGTACAATCATAATATCTTTCATAGAACCTAACTACAAATATTTAGCTCATGGGATATATTTTTATATCCCATGAGCTGCTTTTCTTATTATTGTGAAGCATGATATTGATGATGCATTATACAGATAGTTTTTCTATATACACATACATTATACATGCATTATACAGATAGTTTTTCTATATACACATACACACATATATATTCTATACACACATATATACACACATATATATTCTATACACACATATATATACACATATATATTCTATACACACATATACTGTGCTATAAACGTATAAAATACACAGCTAACAACTTGATGGATTTCCCTGCTTGCTGTTATTTATTGGGAAAGAACCATCACCATCACAGGACTTCTTTTTTCCTCCTCCAAACTGCCTTTTGGTTAGGGAGGTGGTGGGTGGAATTTCCCACTGGAAACCATCAGTGTCCACAGTTCACGTGTCTCCTTCTAGATATGCATGAAAATCTACAAGCCTTTAAAAGATCCAAATAAAGAAAAAGTCTGTCTCAGCTTTGTCAAAGTGAAGTGCTTCCTGTGTGCAAAGCCCCTTTCCACCATCTCCTACCAGTAACAGCAAAGATTTTCTGCCCTCTACTCACTGCCTGGCAGAATCATACAATTCAGTGCTTCCCATTACATAAAAATCGAGTGATTGAGCACATTGTGTGTGGGAGGGAAGTGGAGTCTGTTTTAGCACCCAACTTTATATATCAGGATAAGAAGTAATGATTATCTGCGTTCCCCCTCCTGCTTTCCTCCATGCCACAACCCGCAGGGGCATGCTGCTGCAGAGCTACAGCCCTGCATCTCCAACGCGGTGCCCAACAGCAGCCCAGAGCATCAGCGAGGCTGTGAAACTTGGCCCAGTCCAAAATCAGTCACACAGGGCATGTTTTGAAAGCCTTGCTACAACAACCCTGCTGCTCTATTCCTCTAGTTCTCATTTTGAACTCACTTGCTTATTCAGGAGCCATGCCTTACTGCATAGCCCTTAGAGAAACCCCTCTAAGATTTTCATAGCCCAAGTTACACAACTAAACCCCATAATTCTTCACAAGTTACATAACTAAACCCCATTCTTATCATAGTAAGAAATTCCTTCAAAACCAGGTTTCTTTTGCTCATATATAAACTGTTCCATAGCACTTGCCATTAGCTATGGCTCAACACCACTGTTTGTCCAAATGATACAGCTACACCATTTCAACCCCATTTTGGAGTCATGTTTGCTTGCCTTTTGCAGAGACTGGAGAATTTTAGCAGTACTGCCAGCAGTATGTTTATCCTCCCCAGACCAGACGAGTCTCTTATCCCACAGAAAACATGTTGTAGTCCTAGGAAAGACTGACATAGGGTGCTGCAAATTCTGCTTCACTGGAATCTCTCCAATGTGAGGACAGTTTTACCATCCCACTGAATAAGAGGTCATAGAGATAGAAGTGAATTATTTCACCTTGGGAGTCTCCTAACAGTCAGAAAACTCACTATGCCCTCTAGACACAGCATGTGGTGTACGTAGGGTTGCTATGTGCCAGGGAATTAGATTAGAAATCTGCTCCCTTTCATCCCAAAAGGCCATGCATAGCATTGCTTTCCTTGTTCTGTTGACACGAGGAGGTAAGGTGATGATTCCTTTATTCTCAGTCAGTGACTATATCAGAGCAGCACTTTTCCAGCTCCGATGTGGAGGCCATTTCCCAGCAGTAACAGGCAGTGCCTATCCCAGGAGCAAGCTCCACAACAGCAGGAAGAGGTAAGGGAGGACACTTCAGAAAACCCTGCTCAAGAGGACCACGGGGAGCCGGACAGATTGTCCTTCATTAACATGAACACAAGTCACTCCACACCAGGGATTATGTTCCTCTGATCTAAAATGTGACCCCTGAGACTTCCTTTTAGCTCCTTCGGCCTTTCCTTCAATTTTATCCCATCTTTTCATTTCCCACAGGGTAACTCCTTGCAAGTGAGCTGTTAGCACAAGAAGCCACACTTCTGATGAGCTGCCAAGGCACAAGCCACTCTCTCGCAATGCAAAGTGGCGAATTCCCTGGAAAAGGTAGCCATGATGAATACCTGGGGCAGGTTCTGGGTAGGACAGCAGGATTTTACATGTCCAGAATTTGATCTGAAAGGGTACCTTCATTTCTCTAAACCTTTCACATTACTTTTTGTAAAAACAAGGTGTTCAGGCCCTGTGTCTAGGAAAGGAAAAGATTCCTAGGTGATTTGTTGCCAGCAAGCGGACTGAATGGCTCAGGAACCCAGTACAGTCGCCAGCAAAGATGCAGATAAGGTGGAAGGTACTGAAGGGATTTGTGTTTGGCAGGTTGTGAGGACCATCCAGCCCTTGTCTGGGGAAGTATCCCTGTATTGCAAAATATTCTGGGAAAGTGTTTGACACACAGAGCAAGCCTATCAGGAAGGAGATGGATCTGCCTCCCTGGTCACCATCACAAGAAAGGGTACAGTGTGTCAGCACCCTGGGGACCCAGAAAGCTTGTCTCTGAGCTTTCCCAAGCAAATTGGGAAAACTCAGCAGTGCGAATGCAGTCCTTACACATGGGGACAGAAGTTACTGTAAATCCGGCATCTACCCTGCTTCCCAGTCTCAGCAAACAGGACTGGGAGGGAGCCCCAGTCAAACAATAGCTGCAGTGGCGCAATCAGTCCTCCGACTGCTGCTGCACGGTGCTGGGGATGCGCAGTGGGATGCATGCACAGGAACACCCTCTCCAAACAGCAGAAGATGAAATTGATTTTCAGACGCAGAGAGAGCGAAAGGAATAAGCAGATGTCAGGCGGTTGCAGTACAGCTCTCCCCTTGCGGGCAACCCTTTGGAGCAATCATTCCTTCAATGAGAGGAAGGGAGAAATAACAGCCAGCCAGCAGTGTGCTAATCTTTACAGACAGAGCAGCATTAATTCTGTCTAATCCTCTGGAGGGAGGAAACAGCACTTCCTTTCGCCAAGCATATCAGAATGGTTGCAGGTAGCAATCTCCACTGGCATTAGCTTTATTAAAGAAGGAGTATTTCCACAAGTCCTGAGAAAGCTTGGTCAAGAGCCAGCTGGAGACACATTACTATATAAGCATCTACTCACAATGATGATGACAGCAGGCGGTTGGGAACTCCTGAAAGAATATATAGGCATCAAGTGTATGCACAAAGCAGAGACTGCGTATCACAGCCACACACATCAATTTTACAGCTATCAAATAATAGCATAACAGCAGCAATGTGAGCAGCTAATCACCACCTTCTAGTCTTTTTAAATTGGGCTCCTGTATTATTTTGCTGCAGCTATATAATTCACTTGTATTTTGAAGGGAGAAGTGGTGCCCTGAGTTGTTGCTGCAAGAATGCCAAACCTTCTTGAGCCACTTCTTCAGCAGAGAATGATTTTTACCATGTAAATTTGATGCAAAAGTGAAAGAAAGGAGATCTGAGTAATAGAAGCCTGCATTTAATGAAACAGTCACTTTCACATTCTACTCATAGAAAATACCAATACATTCATCTCCCCTTCCTGGAGGACAGTCCCCAAGCAGATTTTGCACTGAATCACTGTGACATCTGCTACGGAAATGAACACAAATCTCTGTATGCATGCAGCAAATACACTAGCAGGGTTGCAGTGGGAGGAGGGGAGATTGCCACTTTTCAGACAAACTAGAAAATGACAGCTTGTCACATCCATAAGTAAATACTAGCAGAAGTGAGAGGAGGCAAGAGGCTTCTTCATCTTTCTCCCCCACCACAGCATTACAAAGATACAAATTAAGTACAAAACTGTGGCTTCTTATCCGCTGCCTACTGTAACAGCATCTGGACACGTCTCACCCCCTGGGAATGCCAACAATAATGCATCATACCTATCACTCACATACATTAGCAAATCTCCACTGAGTTCAAGAGAGCTCTGCCCCTTCCTGAGCTGAAAAGTCAGCCCAACATTCCAGAACATATGCCAGAAGAGCCTCAGAGGGTGAAGGTGCAGAGTAGCTTCCTTTGGGTCACAAAGAAGAAGGATTGCCCATAGCCTTGTTGACAGCAGAGACAATGTTGTACTAAAGAAGCAAGGGGTTTAGTCATGACTTGTCTACATGTAAAAATCATGACGTAACGTGGTACAACCCTCTTTGTACAGACAAAGACACCCAGAAAAAGGACAAGGTTAACTCAAAGTCCTCCGTGTTTCTCCAAGGACTTGAGTATGTATATGCTTGTCAGACAACGGCTGCAGACCCACCCACATGCTATAGCTTGCTTGCCTTTCTGAGCCCATAGGCACAAAGGTGAAGACCTTTCCCATTTTTCAGTACAACACGCAAGGCTGCACCAGTTGCATTGCATGGCAGGGCACAAGGTCAGCTCCCAGCTACAGGACAGAGGAAGGGTCATGGCATGAAGCTACTAATAGATAATCACCTTCTAGCAAGAGGTCCCTTGGCTTCAAAACCTACCCCATCTGCACCATACACTGTGGCCTCTCCTCCATCCCAGTCACACACAATGCTGGAGATGAAGGCAACACAGCAGAGCATGACTGAGACAAATGTATCTGAGTCTCATGCAGGATCTAAAGATGGATCTGACCTTACACTCACGTGGGAAACAGCAACATCATTCTAAACTCCTTTTAAGCAAATGGTGCCATCTACACAGGATTACAGTAACTGCAGCTGTTTGAGGAGGAAACAGGCTCTCTACCAAAAATACATAAATGGGTCCACAAATTCTGCACATCACATGCCTACTGACCTTCACCTATAAGAAATGCATTGCATTAATACATAACAGTATCTCATTGCTGGAGCAGAGCAGTACAGCACCATTCTATCCATTATGCAGGGTTCAAGGCCAGGTTGGACGAAGCCTTGGGTAGCATGGTTTAGTGTGGGGTGTCCCTGCTTATGGCAGGGAGGTTGGAATTAGATGATCTTAAGGTCCTTTCCAACCCTAACTATTCTATGATTCTATGATACAAATGAAACAATCATAGCAACAAAACTATAACCAGGATGATTTTTCTATATGCAGAAGGTAAGTTAACACCTCATTCACAGTTTTTACCACAAGCCCCCTGAAATGCAAAAAACTTCTTATAGCTTGAATAAAGTGACTTTAAGTTAGTTTACCTTTGACACCACTGAGATTACACATAGCAGCAAATACGGAAGATTCCATCTCTATGTTTCTGACACCAGAATCATAAGCTTCCTTCAAATATTGCAGTTTCTCTTCTTCACTGTATAAGCAGATTGCACCATCCAACCTCCCTTGTCCTACAAAGGAATTTTGTAGAAATTTTCAGTGTGATGAAGTCACAGAACAATTTGTTTTTAAAACACGTATTTATTGTAGTTTCGCCTATACATTGTCCAGCTTTTACTACCACTCTCCATTTTAATGCTGAAGGCAAACAGGACAAAGTGATTCTCAGCTACTGTTAGAGCTTCTACATATTACTTGTATTTTTTGTAATGTGAATAATAACAATTTAATTGTCTTCTCCAGCTTAAATTCTCAAATGCATAAATGGGAAAATGTAAGTAGTGGATTCCCACACTTGAAACATGAATCAAAATCCATCAAGAAACTTTAAGCTATATGAAAACTATATGCACCTTTTCTATGTTTAGTCATCGTTTAGAAAAACCATCAGGCTTGAAAATGCTTTCCCGATGCTACCTTAAAAGCTGACCATTTTATTAGTTTCAGACTCTATAAGTAAGAAATGAAGAAAATCTTTAGCTAATTAGCTAATACTATTACAGGGTTTTTGAGAAAAATTATTGAAATTATTCAAGAATAACACAGAAAAGAGCAGCAGCATATACACAGTAAAGTTAAATTAGTGTTTTACCTCATACCTTCTTGTTTTCAGATGTACTCCTAAATTAATGCCCATGAGCTTGCCCTCAGTTTTTGCAGTAGGAGTTAAAAACATTCCTGACACCATTTTTTTTAGCATAGCTTGCACCTGTGACTGGTGCTTAAGGAGATACACAGACTGACTGGGTCTGCTTCTGAACAAGCCTGAGAACTATTATGATGACCATGTGTTGCCTCTGCATTGCACCTTTTGTCACCTACTCAGTAACAGCTAGAGATAGAAGTACCAGGTGCCATCTACATTCTGTTCTCATAAGGTCTGAAAGATGTTTGTGAACAGACTTGGGAAATCAGAAAAGCATCTGAATATCTCCATGTTTATCCAAAGTAAGCCTTGGAGTTCTGCCCCTCCTAAATGGAAGCACTGACACAACTCAGCAAAATATTGTCTTCTGCTATCTGATCATCACTTTTCTCAAAATGCACAATGTGAAACAAGTTCCAACACTTTTTAGAAATATTTACTTTAGATACCTAACCAGTGTGAAACAAATGAACAAAACCCGCCAAAACACTACCATTCCCCCCCAAAAAAAAAATAAAACAAGGCCAAAACAGACACAAATAATTCTCACTCCTCTAATCCTCTTAGGATGCCTTGGTAAGCCACAGAAATTTTGTGGAAAACACACCTAACTGCCGAGTACATGAAAAGCGTGTAGTAGACTATATGTATTTCAGAGGATCTATTGGAGGTGGGGGGAAATAGACTTCCACAAAATTAAAAATTTGATACAGCAAACTGCTAAGCACAATGCTTGATCTTAGGTGTAGGAAAAATAGGTTCATTGTGGTTGACAAGTCAGCTCAAAGTAGAGAATGTGTTCTGCTCAGTGAAGTGGATCCTTGATGTTAAACATTATTCAATATTTAAAATAATACTGAAAATACTATTTGATATTCATCTGTTACCACTTATCATTATACTTCTGTTAGTCTGTCACCAGTCTTACCTTCATAAAAATCCAAAGTGCACATTGTGTTTCCAATGACTGTATGGAATTGACCAATTTCTATACTGCACTGCATCAGTTCCTTAGTTAGCTCTTCGTCTAGGTTTGTACTGCGAATTACAGTCTTTCCCAGAACAACCTGTTCAAACTGAGGCTTGAAGGTGGCATCTACAGACTCTCTAGTTATAACCACTGAGCCTGGGTCCAGACCTGCAGTAAAAATACATAGATATAGCTTCATAGTGTAGTTAATGCTTTGTTTCCACACACATAGAACACAGGTCTTGAGCCAATCCTGCTTCTTTCAAAGGCAGCAACTTTGCCCTTGAATTCACCAAGAGACTTTTTATGCATGCTTAGCTGCTTCATTGCATTATTACAGTTAATTTCTGAAATAATCAAATTTTTCCTTTTTCACTATATATTCTTCCTCATTTCATCTTTTTCATACAGGACTGACCCACATTGTCAGGCCTCTTAAGTGTGTTTTGTCCAGAGGCAGATATTGCTTTTTCTTTCAAAATTATGGAAGAAAAATGATTCATCTCCTGCAGAAAATTGTTCTGACCATCAACTACTTACTTGCAGTGAGATGCTTTACTCTTCTACACAGATGATTTAGTTTGAAGAAAGAAAGAAATCAAGAGGGGAAATACCTATTCCACCAGATGTGCCAATGCGAAAAATGGTTACGTTGGAACACTTGGCATGATACAGCAGCTTGATCAGCTCGTGCAACATGATTGCAATAGAAGGAATGCCCATACCATGCTGAAATGAAAGCAGAAATTCATATTCAACATGCACACAGACAACACAAAATATATATAGAAGAAGGAGCAGGACAGTATCTCCTTCCTGATTACTTTTTTTCAGATGTCTCCTAACTCACTCTGACAAAACTTCTATGCTCTGGGTCTACTGAACAGCTACTGCAGGTAAGCCGAAAGACTCACACTGGCTTTGGTAGACTCAGATGAAGCATAACATTTCTAAAAATCATTAAATATAAAATATTTACATTCTCGAAAGTATAAGCAGGGTCCTTTCCTAATAGCTGATAAATGCACTTTATCACAGAACTGTTCTTAAACACCAAAAACCTGAACCTGAAATGCTACTGAACAGTTAAGCTATTTATTTTTTCAAAGCACAGACATTGTGGTTTAGTCACAAAGCTCAGCAAAGATAAGTTCACTTTAAATTGCATAATAAAGAAATAATTACAATTCAAAAGAGAGGGTGTAGGATGATACTACAGTTATGCAATTGAAGTATGCAATAGTATCAACAAATTAAAGGTGTGAGGTTTTAAAATGCGTACATGAATTGGCAGTTCATGCATGCGTTCCAAGTCCAATGGAATGCTACTCTTAAGTTATGTTAGCACATTGGACAATGCCACTGGATGTGATACAGACAATTCTTCCAATATCCCACATGCATCAAGTGACTTTTCAGGACACTGAACAGGGACGAGGCAACACAAAGTCTACTCAAAAAATTTACAAGGTTATTCCTGTAACACCTCTGGGGTGGAATGAAGGTCTCAGAGATTTGCCCTCTCACAAAAAAAAAAGGGCTAAAAAAGAAGTCCTAATTAGCTGAGTGCACTATTTTGAGCACGGCTGGTGGAAACATAAAAACATGAGTCCATCTACTAAGTGCTTAGAAGAAATATGCCCTCATACTTTCTACTTTGAACAGTATCACTGAACTCTTCATCAGGGACTGCAGAGATAGGACAAGGGGTGATGAATTTAAATTTATATACAGGGAGCTCAGGTTAAATATAAAGGAGTAAGTTCTTTACTGTGAGGGTGATGAGGCACTGGAATGGGTTGCCCAAAGAAGTAAATGCTCCATCCCTGGCAGTGCTCAAGGCCAGGTTGGACAGAGCCTTGGGTGACACGGTTTAGTGTGAGGCATCCCTGGGTTGGAACTAGATGATCTTAAGGTCCTTTCCAAACCTAACTATTCTATGATTCTATGATATGTGTCCCATAACTGAGTAAATGAGGTACTTACACTGACAGACAAAACAGGTCCCACTTTGTACATTGCATAACGGTCAGTTCCTGCACAGATGTTAGGATAGTCACAACCAGGGCTCCCAAGCCCCAGTTCTTCAGCTATGTAGGTGATAAAAGCTTTCATCCGAGAAGGGCTACCTCCAACACATACAAACTGGGGTGGAGAGTATTCAACAAAACAAAATCAATTGCATGATTCACTATATCAAAGAACATGCAAAGATCAATATGAGGATGCAGACACCTTCAGCTAACAGAACTAGATGTGATTCTTCTCATAAAAATTCTAAAAGGCCACAAAGAAAAACTGGCAAAACCCCCACTTTTATATACCACTCAAATGCCTTCATCCTGTTTAAACTAGTAAAAGACAACTACTGATTTGAAGGCCCCCCACAAAAGGAAAGAAATAATTATTCCAGATTTTGTTTGATATTGAAAGTGACAAGAACCCATAAAATCTTATTCTCTTTCTATTCCCTCTTCAGTTGGTGGCATGTTGACACATTTAGTCTTATTTTGAAGACAGCTACACTTCCACCTTCTATGGAAAAGCACTGGCTGGCTGAATGAAGCAAACTGCCTTACCTTTACATCTCCAAATAATGCTGGAAAGTCATGGGTGCCAGTCCCAAGAGCAAAATGGTACAGGATGTCTTCTTTCATTTTCTCCAGGTGAGGGTTGCAGAGATGGATAAAATTCTCTCTGCCAGGACAACAGCATAGTGAATCATATAGATTACATACAAATCCCTGCATTGAACAGCTGCTAATTTTGTGAAGTCAAGCAGTAAAAGTAGGGACATGCCACACCCAAGTATGCCTGCACTGCCTTATTTTGGTTTATGATGCGTTACCTTAAGGAAATCCTAAATTTAATGACCAACCTGCATCTCATAATAAATCACATACGATATTTAAAATTGCATTCATTACACAGGATGAAATTGCTGAAGAAAAGCCCAAATGGTAGGATGCATTTGCAGCAGTGCAACTGTGAACCAGGGTGGGTGTTTATGGAGAGCAGAACAATTGGGAGCTGGACCAGGGAATATGCAGTAAGACACCTTTCTACATAGGCAATCCTTAGTATTGTCTAATGCTAGGATCTGGAAGACGTAAAAAGAATTTACTTCCTCTTAAGTTGTTTCCTGTAAGTGAGACAGCTTAAAATAAAACCCAACCTTTCTGAAGATCCAGGAAACAGTAAGGCAAGGAAGGAAAACTTAAGCCCTCAGAGTATGGGACTGCCCTCATGGAAAATTTGGTAGTGGACAACTAAGCAAGCTGAATTATTCATAAAATGTCTGCCTTCTGTGCTTGATGTTTTAAATTCAGTTGGAGCAGGGAGAAAAGACTAGCCAATAATCGTAAGCTTAAGCAAAATACTGGCCAATACTTCAAAGTAGTTTCTGAGACACAGAATCAAGCAATAAACATCTTTTGCACACAGGAAGAACACTTAGTAGCTTAATGAAGGCTCACTGCAGTCACAGCGTGGCTCAGGAAATTCAAACTGCTTCGTCAGAGGAGACAAACAAAAGAGTTCACCTGGAGTTTATGCAAAAACTTGGTGGGACTTTGCAGGAACAACTCTGAAGCCTAATCAGAGGTGTTCAGCACTATTTTAGATGTTTTAGGTTATCTGGTCTGTCTTCTAATGCCTCCCCAGAAAGGCAGGGCTTTTCTGCAGGTCCTATGTCTTATCTGTCAACCTTGTGCAGGATGGATGGGTTACCTTAAGAAGCCTAAAATGGCCTAGAGGCCCATACTGGGGTCACTGAACTGTTCCTCAGAACGCTAAGAAAATAGCTACAACCCCAGTATTCTCAGTATAACACTTGTTTCTGTTCTCGAAATTCTCTCCCCAGTGTCACTCACTATGGAGCAGCAGCTACACAACCAAAGAAAGAGTTATCATCCCAATCCACCCTATTTGTCCCAACCCACCACTACCACCTTCAGCACAGCAAAAGCAGCCCAACAAAGTGGGTGGGCTGTTAGTTCCTTTGATAGCAATTCTTCTCCATGCCCCATTTGTTTCTTTCAAATCCTGCCTGAGGTGAAGCCAAAGGCCTCAGTTGCCTTTGTTCTTCCCTCCGAGAGACCTGTTTGACTACAGAGGAAATAAAGAGCAGGTTTGTGGCTCTCTGGAAAGGCACAGACAGCCCAAGAGTTTGCCAGCTCACACAAGCAGAATTCCCAGGCTGCTCCTCTGAAATATTCTCCTGTTTGGTTTTGTGGGATTCTCTACCCATATTAAATGGGTCACTCACTAATGCAGGTCTAATAGCTGGCTGTGATGTTTAACTGGAACAGTTTTTACTTACAAATAGGATATGATTTGAAATCACTTTACAATTTGTTCTCAGTCAGGAAAAAGAAATATTTCCTTCTTTATGAGAATACCAGCATCAAAGCTTCTCTCCAGGAAATAAATTAAGAAAAGGTGAGGCCTCTATTAAAGTACAGGGAAATTCATGTAGTATGTGCCAACACCACCATCCTCATACCTGGCTTAAATACAGCTTCCTTCCTAGCAGAGACTGTATTTCACCTTTTCCATCTCGTACTTTACCAGCAATGCTCTCCAACCCACCGCCTTGCTGCACCTAGAGGCTGTTACTAACTTGCACTGGTTATCTGCCCATCCAGATCTAATTGCAGACTTGAACCCTGGGGTAAAATGGGCAATAAAATAAGTGTATCAATGTTTGTACATAGGACCAATACCATGAATTAACAGTAAAGGCAAAGTTTGACTGATAAAAATTTTTGGCCTGTAACTCTAAGGAGCAGACAATTTATTTCCCTTATGCTGTTATAAAGCTGGTGTTTGAAACAAAACGCAAATATATGAGGGCTAAACATGCAAGTATGGTTTTACTAAAAGCAGCTTAAAATAAGGATTAAAAAAACAGATTTCAATATTTGATTAAACTCCTGCAGCAGGTAGGTATGGCCATATGCAGCAACCAAAGTCAACATTTCAACTGCATTAAAAAATAAATAAATAATAAAACCAAACATCACCTATGTTTGGAAAAATTCATTGTCATGATAAATGAAAATAGCTAGCCAGCAAGGCCCACTGTGCGGGCATTTGTGGTTAAATCAGATAAAGACTCCATTTGTCAGAACAGCTTCTACTAGATACTTGATGTTATAATCAACATTTGTAGCATAAACTTTATCTTAAACTAAATGAGTAATGAGTTTGGGGAGGAAGGTAAATATGAACATGGACAATTCATTTCCGAAACTTACTTTGAAGACTGTTCATCATCAGTTTTCTTCTTGTTTGGGATACCAGGAGCCATGTATGCTTATACCTAGAATTTAAAAAATCAGACATAAACTGCATCAGAATAGTCCCATACGCAAAGCTAGCATCAAACAGTGAGACAAACCCTCTATATACATGATGCTGTCATGAATATTAAACCCCCAAAATAACCCAGCCCCACTACAGTAAATTGAGTATTACCACCTTCAAACCACTAAAACTTGAACTAATCCCTTGCTAAGGTAACCCCCATCTCCCCACTACTTCTGTTCAGTGGTACAAGTAACACTCAGCTCATGTGCAAAAGAGAGGTAAATCTCACAGCTAACTAAACAACCCTCTTTCTTCTGCAGCTCCCACAATGACAGTGACTGCTGACCTAGCCTTAGCCCCTCTTAGCCTCTTAGCCTCTGCCTCCAGAAGGCCTCTGAAGCTCATCTCTAACTGCTATATGCCTGAAACCTGAGTCCAGGAAGCACATTACTCATAATATACTTTCCATTAAACTCCTCATACTGACTGTAAGAGATTTTTATCTGCTCCACTCTAAGGGCAAGGAAGGCTAAAACAAACTATGACTACAAAAAGTCACAGCCATTTATCATCTTTCTTCCTAATCCATTAACCTATACTATAAATCTTTCTCCATACACATAGGCATATATGTCACTGAAGCTTTGGTGCCAATACAACGACAGAATTATAATTATAGAATGATTCATTTGTTGTTATTTTCAGAAGTAACTACAGCTACGTGCCGAAGTTGGTACTTTCTGGGAATGCCCTTAGAGAAAGCATTGAATCACAAGTTCTGCTTTACCCTCCCTTGTAAAAGGCCTGACAGCACATACACTGTAATAGAGACAGGACTGTAATCCTTAAAAACCCCAGGATTACACTACAAGGAAATAGAAAGAAATCAATCTTGCAACAGAATTACATAATATGTGAATTTTGAAAGAACTGAAAACCAAACAAGATTAATCTGAAGTCTGTGTGTTAAAAGACACTGAAGAATGGGAATGTATTAAAACTTTCAAGGACATTTTCTTCACTAAAATGTAACCTTCACTAAACAGACCTAAAAATCACATGTACTACGCATACTAAACATATACTAGATTCCATGCTCAAGGAGGCAAATTATAAAAGTCACATTTAGAATCATTATGCATCCTTGTGGTCATAAGATTAATCAGTTCCCACAGGGTATCGATATTATATCATATGCATTACAGAAAAAATGCATCATTTGTTCCAAGAAAAGTACAGTGCCAGGAGTGCTAATAACAAGGAGTTATCAGATAAGAAGAAACAGCAAAATGCTTTTTATGTACCTAGATGACCACTGGCTGCAAACGAGCCAAGGATATTCATTCAGCTGCTGTTCACAGCATGAAGCAACCACATAATTTTTAACAGTGTTCTTGGTTCTGTGATGCTCTAAATAATAACGTACTTCAAGAAAATCTGACAGCAAAGTTCTGCCAGTGCACAGGTGCAGAGTACCCTCTCCAGCAGCATCCAACCGGAGACGGCTTGGCAGGAACAGCAGAGAGGAGCAAGCAGAACTCTGTTTTCCCACGGCAGACCCTTCCGGCCATCACACAGTGGGCAACAGGCACCCGATTACCTTAAAGCTGTAAAACTCTCACACTGTCTACACAAATGGTGATTTTTATAGCCAACTCAAAACTTCCAGCAGCCATCCTCCATCACACTGATGCTCAATAATGTGCTCCCAGCAGGACGCAGCACAAGAAAGGGCATAGCCTGCTTCAACATGTGTGTGAATCCTCTGCCCAGTGATTCAAAACCGGGCAGAATCCATTATATCTCATTACATACACACACACTTTTTTGTTTCATGGTGGAGGTTTGGGTTTTTGTTTTGTTTTGTTTGTTGGTTGGTTGGTTTTGCCCGGTGGCTTTTTTTTCTTTAGGAAAAGTATCTCTAAAGAAAAGCTACAGGTTAGCGTTGATCTATCATTAGAAAACCTGAAGAGCCACTGCCAAACTGTTTTTTTGCCCTGAGCGTGCCCCATCGAGGCTATGCATGCAATGACAGCTCGCTCCCGACGCCCATCACTTACTTCCAGCCGGCTTCCTGCCCCGCGGGCAGCTCCCATCCACCCAAGCTCGGAAACAACGGCACCACCGAACCTCCCACATGACCAGACCTCTGTCCCCACCATCCTCAACCACCGCCTCCCCAGCACCGGTCATACGCTACCCCAAGAACGGCACCCAGGGCTCCGCCGCTACCCGCCCGCGGGGGTTCCGGTGGCCGGCGGCTGGCGGGCCTGGGCTGGGTTCGGCTCGGCTCGGCTCGGCTCAGCTCTCACCTGCGCTGGGGTGGCGGCGGACAGAACGGCACGGTACGGAGCGGCACGGCACGGCACGGTATAGTATGGTACCTCCCCGCCCAGCTCCGCCCCGGGCGGGGCCCTCAGCACCGGGCGCTGTTAACCCTCGGCGCGCCGGCCGCCCGCTGCGGAGCGCGGCCCAGACATCGGTAAGGGGCTGGCAGCGAGAGCTCGGCAGATCTGCCTCGAGGAGGCGAGGATGATGTGATAATACACGGGTACATACGATAAGCACGTGCTGGCACCCCCGAGGAGCACAGCCAGGTTGTGTGGATGCCGGTGTCTATCTATACCGGTCTTTCCACATGTATATTCATACAGCCGGTCTGTGAGGGCACTTCTTCTACTAGCGCTTTGGTGTGACAAAAAACACGTGGTGGGAAAAGAGCACAGACTTCTGCTAACAGACTAGACTCTTCCGGCTGGAAAGGACCTATAATGATCATCTAGTCCAAGTGCCTGACCAGGGGTGACAAAGTTAAAGCATGTTGTTAAGGGCATTGTCCAAATGCCTCTCAAACACTGACAGGCTTGGGGCACTGAACTCCCCTCAAGCACAGCTTGTTCCAGTGTTTGACCACTCAGTAAAGAAATGCTTCCTAATGTCCAATCTGAACCTCTCCTGGTGTACCTTTGAAGCATTCCTACATGTCTTCTCACTGGATCCCAGGCAGAGGAACTCAGCACCTCCCTCTCCACTCTCCCTCCTCTGGGAGCTGTAGAGAGCAACGATGCCGTCCCTCAACTCCCTTTCCTCCACAGTAGACAAGCTCAAAGTCCTTTGCTGCTCATCTCAGACATGCCTCACAGACATGCCTTACAGCCTTTCCACCAGCTTTGTTGCCCTCCTCTGGATGCCTTCAGGACCTTCACATCCTTCTTAAATTGTGGGGCCCAGAACTGCTCCCAGCACTCCAGGTGAGGCTGCACCAACACTGAATACAGCGGGATCATCACCTCTCTTGACTGGCTGGTCATACTGTGTTGGATGCACCCCAGGATGCAGTTTGCCCTCTGCACTGCCAGGACTCACTGCTGACTCACCTTGTGTGAGCCCGCTGCTGACCAGCACCCCCAGATCCCTTTCTGCAGCACTGCTCTCCAGCCATTTCTCTCCCCATTTATACCTGTGCCCAGTGTTACTCTGTCCTAAGCTCAGAACCCAGCATTTCAACTTGTTAAATTTCACCCCATAAATCATTGCCCAATGTTCTGACCTATCTAGATCCCTTTGCAACACCTCTTGTCCCTCAAGAGAGTCATCAGCACCTCCCAGTTGGTGTCATCAGCAGACTTGGCAATGGTGCATTCAACTCCTGCATCCAGAGCATTGATAAATGCATTGAACACCTCTGGTGACAGTCACCAGCCAGGTGTAGCCACATCCACTACAACTCTTGGTGCTCTGCCCTTCAGCCTTCCATCCTCGCACTCCAGTCATGGGACTCATTCCACCAAGTTTCTAATACCAATGATATCATAGCTCTGGGAGCTGACCAACACTTCCAGTTCATCCTGGTTTTTTCCTCATATTGAAACATTGGTGTACATGTATTCAAGATATGCCCCCGAGCCCCCATGCTCCCAGAAGCAGTGTAAATGTTCCCACTAGCATTGCCATCCTCAGGAAATACCATGTCAGCTTCTGGCTTACCTTCATTAATCCTGTTGGTATCCCCTTCTGCCACTGATTGCAGTTTAAAACCCTCTCAATCAGTCCCACCAGGTTAAGTCCAAAGACACATTTTTCCCATTGGGAGAGCTGGATTCCATCAGGTTCCAGCATCGCAACATTTTCCTCTATTTGAGGAGTACAAGTGCTAATACAAAGACCACTATGTGAGTCTGGAAAATTTCACTGGAAACAGAACCTGAGTTACCTGACCAGTAGTTTACTTGGCCATTGCACCAGCCAATGCTAACACTGTAGTATTTAAAATAAGTATACCCCTTCCTGCTCACCATTTACCATCTTTATAGCCAATCAGTCAAATAATTCAGTGCAGCTGTCTGGATACTTACCTACTATATTTTGGTTCTTCTCATTCTGGATGTTTATTATCATTAATACTATTAATAGGAAGACAAAACATGCTAAGACTGAACTTCTGTATTTCTATTTCTTGCTTATTTTCCAGGCTATAGCATAATATATAACTACATTCTGAAAAATGATTTGCAGAGAACTGCAAAAGCAGAACATTACACTCTTCACAAAAAAGAACTGGCTTCATCCTGCATCTTTTACAACTAAGTCTGCATTACTCAGTACAGATACAGGTATTTAAGAAACAGATATGCTGAATCAATGAAATTTTATTTTTTGCATGGGCAATTCAACTGTTGTTTGCATTGCTATACAATGAAAGTTAATGCGTATATACCCTTGATCTCTGAAAACATGTTTATATTCAAGTCTAGTCTAAGAAGATGTAAGTGGTAAGAATGAAGTATATATTCGGTCACATTAAAATGAAAACAGCCATTAGACTCTGCTATGGAAAAATAGTTGCATGTAAAAGGAAAGTTACTCTTTGGTACCTAAACTGTGAAGTTATTTTTAAATCTGTATCTGGAATTCTCTTTTAAAAATATTTACATATTCGGTATACTTGGGTTCAATTCATAAAATGCAACTGCACTTTTGTTTTATATTTGGGCTTGCAAATCAGTCAGTATTCAAAAGGAAGAAGTGGGATAATTTCTTACTTAAAGGCATTCAAGTCAGAAATAGAGCACAATGCAACTAAATAAACATTTTAACATTTAAAACAATATGGCTAGATTCTGTAAGAAACTACCCAGCTTTCAACTTTGGCATCTCTCTGAAAAACAAACACTTCCAGACCCAGAAGCTTCCACTGCTGTCACATGGAACTACTGATGACTTTTAAAACTGCCAGCAGCATGACTGCATTGACTCACAACTAAATAACAAACATAATTACTGAAGCAAGGTGAATTCAAGCAACACATTTCCAACCTCCAGTTGGGACTTTGTGATCTGTTACACTACTTTGATTTCACATCTCTTGGAGACCTGGCAAGTTATGCTTCTGCTGCAGCTCTGCACTATCCTGAATTCACAAACAAGAATTCCAGGGTTTTCCACCCGCTTCTACAAAGAGGAATCTTAGGCTGTTAATATTCTATCTCGTAGTAGTCAAACTGTGATCCATGAAGACTCAGTTGACTGACAGTGCAGATCAAACATCTCCTTGGCTTGACTAAGGAAAGCTGAGTGTGCATTAATGGCACGTAAATAAACTTTTAAGAATATAAGAATGCCATGTGGATATTACCTAATAGTGACTAAGGTATAACTTTTACAATAGGATAAGGTGTAGACTTCTAAAATATCTGAAAACCAGCAATATAAACACTTCTAAGACCACAAGTACAGTAAAACAAAATAACAGTGCTGAGTGACCACGCTGGGATCTCAGTTGTCTTTCTGTCTCTGCCTTCAACAATTGCTGAAAAATCTGACAGTTTTGGACAAGAACTCCAATACTGATGAACTGTTCAAAAGGAAAAAGGGTTTAGATATCAAAAAACTCAATGTAATAAATTTGCTTTAGGAAGATTTGTATAAATCTGAATGAGAAAAGGAAACCATAATATAGAAAAAAATTATTAGAATTCTTCTTTGCAGGTCAGCAGTATTGCAGCCACACAGGAATTCTTACGTTATGGAATAGATGTCGAGGGCTTCAGCACAGCAAGCACTTTCAAGTCTATGTGAACAGCTGATCTATAAATTTGTATATATTCTTACCCGTGTTAGCTGGGGTTGTTTGGGGTTTTTTCGGTGATAACAACTGTCTCCAACTTCATCAGTACATTTGTACTAAACACCTTTCAGAAAACTTTCTACAAAAGAGACTGAAATGGACTTAACATATGCTTAAGAGCAAAATACCTTCTTACCCCCTATGAGCATAACCTCCACACGCACACACACTTTGCTGCCTTGCCATGAAGCTATTTAACTCCAAAGAGTTTCATCATCACCTCTTATTTCCACTTTCTTTCACTTTTTGGCCAGTAAATCATGTAACTGCAAACAGTATTTGCAAAAGATTTTCCTATAATGGAAGTCAAAAGATAAAATTGAGACTGTAAAGTAGCACTATTGCTGATAGTTATACCTTTAAAGTATGCTATAAAGGCTGTCATAAAAATAAATTATTTTACTGATGCAGTTTACCACTGACGGGCACAACAAACCCAGCCCTCTATTACACTTTTCTTACAGATGCTAAAAGTAAAAATTATAATCTTATCCAAAGACTATCAAATAAAGATAGCTGAATTCCAGATAAGGTATGCTTGTATGACTGAGTAATACTGAAATAAAATCATAAAATGGCACTTTGATTTTTGGAAAATATCATGCACTTCTAGTGATTACTGTATTAGGTGTAAAGTTTTGTAGTTGAAAACCTAAGGGTATCAACAGTCTTCCTGTTTGTTTTTAAGCATTACTTAGTAACAATTAAAAACACTGGTGTGCTATCAGCATTGTTCTCAGACTAAAGTCAAAAACACAGCACTGCACCAGCTACTAAGGAGAAAAATAACTGTTACAGCTGAACCCAGGACATGTTATACATACAGAACTTCTTCACACAAGAAGCACTTCAGTGCTTCGCTACAATGGCAGTGACAGTTTTTCTACTGGCAGATTTCAGTATTATGAGCTCTAGGTCTGGCATCCACTGGTACTCTAGCCTAGAACAGTAGCTTTCACCAAAAGCTCTGCTTTCACAACAAAAGTAATGGTTTCAATGTATCTCAACATAATCCACAATACAAATTGTAAGTGAAAACAAATTCAAGGTAGTAATTCCCTCCTCCCCTTCAGATATAGCTTGTTGTAAGCTTTTTGTATAGTCGGAAAACTTTGATGATTAACCAATAACTGTACTTTCAAGTTTTTTTCATATGTTTTTGACTTTTATTTTTGTAAACACAACTTAGTGGAATTGTTGTTGAGAATGAACAGCAAAAATGGACTCAGATGCTGGGTCTAACAACACCAGCAAAACTTTCACAAATTTTCACTGAAAACTTTGAGAGTTCAGATTAGCAACAGATACCTATTTCCAATCAATTTTCACCCCAAGGTTCTAAAGAAAAGCAATATTAAGGCAACTCCTCTCAACATTCTGTTCAAATAAATATACATTCAATCACACATTTTAAAATCTTCAGCTCTTAGATTCAAAGGTGTACAATGTACTGAGTGCACTCTGAAAAGGAGACTAAAAATTGCCATTTACTTATTAAAAACTTCACTTTTCATAGTATTAGCAAAAAATATCATATTGAAATTGCATCCACTTTCTAATGGGCTTTATAATAAATATTCAATTATTCATAGGATTTTAAGGATATATCCTAACTCAGCAGTGGCTTTGACTCATTGCTTGTAGGTGCTGATTCAGACTCTGATGGCTCTGAATCTGCAATAAAAATATATATATATGTATATAAAAATTAATGTTCTTTGGATAACTTCAACTGTAACAATAAAAAGGTCAACTAAAAATTTCAGTTTCTCTCTCACATCAAAAGGCATACAAATTCCAGTACTTTTACATTTTAGCTAGTAAGACAGAGAAGCTACCTACAAGGTTTGCACGTATGATGTAAATCTGTAACCCAGCATACGTGGGTTACAGATTTACATACCGAAGGGAATGTATCTCCTATCTGATGTCCTGGACTTATCCTGTGCAAGACATAACCGAGAAAGCTCCATCTCAAAAGGGAGCTGCAAGGTGCTCATGCTGCCAATTGCTTTGGATGAGCAGACAAAATTACCGAAGTGGGAAAATACAAGCACTACCTTCAGCACATACCTGAAAGAAGGAAAAGGTTAAAACTGAATCAAAGCATGTGTTTGGATGAAACCACACTGTTAAGAACATTTAAAACCCAAAAATATCCTTTTAGAGATACAGAATCTCTCTCAATCGGAGTATAGCTATGATTGACAATACAAGCAAAGCAGGAGATATTATCTAAGAATCTGTAAAAGAAAAGCATTTCAAAAATAAGATATAAAGATACATCTTATTTTTGAAGATACAGAAATCTATGCAGCATATTGGCTTTGCAGCAGTCTCTACAGTATAACCATCATATTGGTCTCTATGCATAGGTGGTATAACCAAACCAAGATAATTACTCTGAAAAACCTTCAGCTTCCTTCAAATCCAAATGTCCCATTAGAGGCACATTTCACGTTAAAGAAATCAACTATCACTAAATGAATAAATTTGAGGTTTAAAAAAATCAAAAATCCTTTCATGTTACAGTAATGCAAAAGTAAAATGTCAGTGCACAAGAAAGTTCAATAGAATCTGAACACAAAAGAATAACGAAGATTTTCTTTCATGCTAAGGAAGAGCCTTTTTAGGCTCCACAGCTGAATTGTTAGGTCATTGCATCTCCTAAGGCAGCGTCTCCGCATGACAGGCTGAGAAAGTTGGGACTGTTCAGCCTGGAGAAGAGAAGGCTGCGTGGAGACCTCATAGCAGCCTTCCAGTATCTGAAGGGGGACTACGGGGATGCTGGGGAGGGACTCTTCATTAGGGACTGTAGTGACAGGACAAGGGGTAACAAGTTCAAACTTAAACAGAGGAAGTGTAGATTGGATATAAGGAAGAAATTCTTTACTGTAAGGCTGGTGAGGCTCTGGAACGGGTTGCCCAGGGAACCTGTGAATTCTCCATCCCTGGCAGTGTTCAAGGCCAGGTTGGACAGAGTTTTGGGTGACATGGTTTAGTGTGGGGTGTCCCTGCTTATGGCAGGGGTGTTGGAACTAGATGATCTTAAGGTCCTTTCTAACCCTAACTATTCTATGATTCTATGACCAGAGTTGGATACTTAAGCTAACCCGAGAAGCTACTCTTCAATGTCATGCACCCTCTTTCAGGTCCAAATTGAGAGCTGGTTTCATCCTTACTTTTAAACCAGTTTTATTTCTGAACAATAACACACAACTTCTAGTTTTGTTTGCCTGATTTCTTCTGATACTCACCTAGAAGAAAAGGTTCAGCACACACACACACAGACACACACAAACACAATTACTGTAGCTGTATCGATTGGAAGGAAAACACGAATTCAGGAAGTGCTAAGGCGTCATAGAAAGTAAATTAACTGTCCTCTAAGACTTTCACACATTGATATACCAAGATCAAGGGAGTTATGGCAATCCCCAATGTATACAAAAGCATCCAGTGATACAAATAGAAAAATAAATAAAACTCTGGAACTTGCAACCTCTTTGCTCAGTAGAAACTGACATACCCTCCATGGTTACCAAGCCATTGTAAAACGTCTGAGCAAAAGGTCTTTGACATAAGGAAGGGGAATTTTCCACCCGTTAACCTTTCTTCCTAAGTGTTTTCAAATGATGTCTTTCATACGTATTACAATTGTATATGACAGAGAAAGGCCTGAAATTGTAGGTAAACATCAAATAATGTTTTTTTTTCCTCTCTCTAATAAAACTGTTATAATGCCACTGTCTTTACAATGCACATATATCTGTTTTGACAAAGTCTCATGAATAGTGCTCTATTTCTTAAACATGAGTATCGATGACGTTTGCCAAACCAGTTTTCAGAAAATTATTAGTGGCCAAAGGCAATTCACAACAAATAGGCAACAAATATTGTATTTTGCTTAAATTTAGGCAGAAGGACAGCTGTGCCTTTGCACCATTTCACAAAAACACAGAAGCGCCTGAATTAGAACCAAGCATACTTCTGCAGCTGTAAAGATGGAAAAAATCCATCAAACCCCTGCCTTCACTGACTACAAACAGGAGCACTCTCTTCTTTAGCTGCCCATAGGGAACTGTAAGCTAAACAGAGTAATTCAGTTAAGTCTCAACGTACCCACAGACAAATGATTCAGGCTGCCCTCTGCTGCTGAGATCCCAATTCACTTGAAAAGAAACAGCTTTCAAAAATGTTACCTTTGGACTGATCACTATTTTCTGATGTTTCTTTAATCTTTTTGTTCCTTCCAGTACACTGCTGAAGCCAGTCAGTCCCATAACCATTGCTAATTAGTTTGCTAAAGTTTACTGCTTCTTTTTTTCTCTGAGCAGGCCTGTAAATTCAGATATATTAAGGAAAACAATAACATAAGTAAACAAAAATGGGGATTAGGTGGTGAAATTTTATTTTGCACAGAAAGAGAATTAGCCTTATAATTTATTTCTAAATAACTAAACATATATTCCACATGTAATAATCTAAGAATTGAAGATTATTAGATTTATATGTGTAATAGTTACACAGCTCTGGTTTTAAGAGGAAAAAAGTGAAAAATGAAAATCACGCAAGAACGTGTAAGCAAAAAAGGCTGATGATATTCTGTGCTGCACAAAGGTGCAATTTTGTTACAGATTTGCTCATTAAGCAGTTTACTAATTTATTCTGCATCATTAATATATTTCTAAAATATACTGGGATTACCGATGACTGCGCAATAAATTTTTAAGACAAAGTACACAGAAGCAATTCAGTTTAGCACACAGCTGATGATACTACATCACAACATGGGTGAGATAACGATCTGCTTAAAAGACTTATCCTCCATGTTCATTGCAGTATTTTTGCTGTGACTGATCTTATACAGGCTACAGCTTGTGTTTTCTTAAAATAGTAGTTCCACTTGTGTTTTTGTAACCTATGTTTACAGAACTAACAATATACATTATTATTTGAATCTGCACACTGGCATTGAGGACAAAATCAAGACAATTTAGAATACAATAAAAGCATGCTACATGAAGACGTGCAACTCTATGCTTAGTTTTCCTAAAGCAAAGTTATACTGAATATGACTGTATGACTTAAAGTGCTATTACTAAAATAGTTTTACAAACAACTAAAATATCACAGATACTAGCAAGTTCAGTAGCAGTAAAGGATCCATACACGTAGCCATTAATCTGCACTTTCAAAAACAGTAATATTACTTGCTTAGGAGTTTAATGTATTTCATAAGCATGCTACTTACATGGGTGGGAAGGAAAGTTTATTTTTCCCACTAAATTCCTTGTTCATAGAAACATTTGGCATTCTGCTTGGATATTTAGGGTTTATAGCTGGGAGCTTTACCTGTGTTAGAGAAATCTTGACTTAATGAGAGGAGTTATGATAAAAATAACCAAGAAGATTGTATGATAGTATAAACTTTAAAAGTGAAGAATATATTAAAGGCCCCAAGTCTCGTCAGACTTCATTATCTTATCTATATTATTTCCATAAGTAAGAGTAGAGGACCATAAAAAAACAGCAAAAGATAACGCAGAAACTTAGTCATTCTAGATGAGACCAGCTGTTTGTTCAATATGTCAATAAAGCAAAATGTGCTCTCCACAAGCTTTTCCCTCATAGTACACCTATACCCTAAGTTAAGCTTCCAATTCAACCCTACCTATTGCAACCTCTTACCTTGGTTCATTTCTCTGTATGCTGTGTATGAAAACATCCTAGTCAGACTACAGTTATTACTTGCAAGTTATTTAAAAAAAAAAAAAAGTCAGGACAGAGAAACTGGAAGTGAAATGTATTGCTCTATAGATTGAAAAGTACATTAAGGATAAATATACTTTCCTCTTACGTGGAAATACCTACTGTGATACAGTTAACAGAGCAAAAAATTATGAACAGAACACAAAAATTAGATGCACCATCATCAGACACTACAAAACAACTCCCATAAAAACATCCATGAGGAGAAGATTCCAAAGTAGATGTAAACACACCACAGACTGCTCAAGGAGCCTGTGCACATTTAAAAAGAAAGAGCAAAGAAAAGTATAATGGTGTTTGAATACACCTGATCAGTGAGCTAGTTAACAAGCCACTAAAAGAAGCAGACCTGGATGTTCAGAGAGTACAAGTTCTATTATTTTCTGAAAGAAAGTGGGCCTAAGACAGTTCTAGTAGAACCAATCAGTTCTACTGATTCTGAAACAGGACATCAATGCAAACCAATGTGTTAAGTCAGTGCTGAAATCCCTACAGACTTCAATGGAATCAGAGTTTCACCAGAAGAGAAATTTCAGAATCTGGTAAAGAATAAGTGGATGGGCTACTAGATTTCAGCCTGACTATGTTGAAGCTTAAAAAGATGAAAAAATTGGACATTTGTCAAAGAAGAAGAGATGATAGTAGCAAGAGCATGCGATGCTGGAAGCAGTGATGTTGGAGGAAGAGTTTGTTGTCCAACCTAGAGATTAAAATATGCTTTAGTTATTCAGAACTGCTTTTCAAACCCACCAACACTACTCTCTGCTGAAGCAGCCTATTTGTGCTTTGCATTTCACAAATCATATCCTATTGTGCAAAAAATGATAGTACTGTCTTCCATGAACCATTAAAATGCACCATTTCAGATCTGACATACCATGGAAGTTTTAGATAGAGACTAGCTACTTAATAGTTCCAACTGACAAAAGCAATTTAATAAGACAAGTAGAAATCACCAAACTCTGGTAACTTTTGTCACATATTGAAAGCATGACGCCACACAGGGCAATGTGGAAAAACTGACAGGCAAGACACAAATGATAGATGGAAAGCTGAGACTCCTCTTGGCATTGAAGTGAAGCACTAGAAAATGAAGTCTAATAATTAAAAAGTTAATTAAAAGGCAGGAAGAGAGGGAAACCCTAGAGAGATTTTTGACTAGAGATAGACAAAGGCCAGACTCTCAAACTAAAGTCAAGGGGGAAAAAAAAGACATAAGAAAAGGCAATGAGAAAACATTTGAAGGCTGCTACCAAGTCTGTCATATTGTTTAACATGTTCTGTTTCTTTTCTTGGTATTAAAAGAGACAGACCCACATATAAAGCAGGTATCAAAATATTCCCTACTTTTCAAATGAGCTGAGGAGTAACAAAAGGAACAAGGAAACAGATCGGAATTTGGCTTTGGAGGGCACATGCAATCTGCCAGGAGCTGTTTGTTAGTTTACTTTGTTTACAAATTCAGCATTAAAAGCAGACTCTTGTCCCACCACACCCCAACGATTATAGCTGAGGAGGCATTTTCACTTCAGTAATCCTCTATTTTACAGCCAACAACTTGCCCAGGTAAAGCAAACTATGTAGGATATTTTTTGCATGCTCTCAGTTTAAAGTGATTTCTCTCTTTGTGAAGAGATAGCAATGACATACCCTAAAAATTACTACCTATATTTATTATACATACACATTTATTAGTCTCAGATTCAAGAAACATGAAATGTGAAAAGTATTGTGCCTGGCTAGTATATTAAGAACAACAGATACCTGCTGCCAACATGAAAAGCTAAAAGCCCCCTGATGAAGTCCTGGCTCCCCTGCAATCAAGGGAAAATTAGATTACCTTCCAAATCTCTCTCTTCCAAATCCTGACCTCAAACAAGTAATCCTTTTATTACAGCACATACATACGGATGTATGTATGCATATATATATATATGTATATACACACATTTCAGGCAAGTGACTAAAACGGATTTCTTCAGAAATGAAGTAATAATCTTGCTGATGATGCAGGAAGATTGCCTAATGCTGCTGCTAACCATGATACAACCCTGCAACTAATCTCTCACTCATACACATGGCTGCCTCTTTCTTCAGAGTCATAGCATTTTCACCCAACCCAGCTGGTCCATATGATGCACATAAGCAAAATATGTATACTTAGGCTCATAGACCATCATGTTGCCATGAGCATACAGGCTAAAATCCTTCATGCACTAAGACATCTTTGCAGTATTTTGCTGCAAAATTCCCAGAAGAATGAGAATTATCCTTATGATTAAGGTATCAAGGAGGAACTACAGGATCCATCCCAAGGCACAGAGAACCATGTAATGGTCCTCCTGATCTCCAGTCCTCTACACATTGACAATCATAATATGATGAACAGTGGAGAGTCTAATACTTCAGAACAAAGTGGCATAAAGGCTTAATGTTCTAGAGAAAGGGCCCACCTGGGAAACAGTGCTTTCCAAACTGAATTGAAGAGGTACCCTTAGAAGTCAGAATGTTTTTGCACTTGTCCCTAAGGACACCCAAAGGATTTATCTCCATGACTGCATCATGAGTGTCTTCTGAGCAACTGCTTAGTCAGACTGGACTGAAAAATATTTTCAGTATGTTCAGTCTCAACAGTTGAGGTAGTTTGCTGCTGCAATATAATCACACAGTCGAATTTAATATTGCTTAGAAATTTGCTTGTGGTGTTTTGGAATATAACTCTTACATTTCAACATGCAAGATGTACAGTGAGAAAACTAAAGACCATTTTGCAGGGCTAGTTCCATTGTCTCACTTGAACACTCTTCAGAGAGGCAGTCTGTAAGCACAGGAGAGAAACCTCCTATAAGACCAGATAGAAGAAGCGGCTGTGAAAGAAGCATCATGCAATGCTTCAAGATACACAAGGCACCTTTCAGGGTACAAGAAAGGTACTATGAAGGACAACCATTCCAGAGATGGTGGTGTGGAGGCAAAGCTAAAGCTAGACACAGAATCTGCCTTGTCAGGCACCTAATCCTAAAGAAAAAGATTTGATAGATCAGACAAAACTCAACTTGAGCTTCCAAAAGAGCAGTGTAAATTATCTTTCAGAGCCTCAGCAGACTTTGAAACTGAGCTGAATATATAACATATTCACTTTATATTTGGTGCTAAATAAAACATATGGAAACTTTCATTCACATGACTGAATGAAACTCTGTCTCTATCAAACTTCACACAAACAGAAATGGACCTCAGTTTCACTTCACCAGTCACCACAGGGACTTGCATTACTCTCACTGTTACCCAGTTTGACTTTTAGAGTACTGAAGATCCTAGTTCAACCTTTCCAGAGACCCTGTGGCTAGCCAAGTTCCCATTTTCAGTCCTTATTTATCTGATTGAAAAAAAGATTCACCTACAAGCACTAGGCAAATTATAGTGTAAGCATACATTGCTTGTTTGCCTCTTTCCACAGATTAAGTAAACATACCATAACCTATTAAGTAATGAGGTGTTCTCATCTGCATGTGCCATCCTTCCGAATTTGCACTAGTTACTCATCTCAACAAAGGCTAAGAACTTTTTTTCCTGAAATATCGAACATCCTCCCCTCTGTTCAAGTACATCAAACACCTTTCCATAGATACGCCAAAGATCTACAGTAAATTAGGCAACCAAGATTACAGAGAATATTAATAAAACCATAAGGCTTCAACTTCTAAAACAGGCAAGGGTGTGGAGGATGAAAGAGGGAGGACAGGAAAGAGCCTTCCTGGACAAAATGTCAAGATCACTACAGAAAGGTTTGTTCTGGACATAGCTTGTGCTATACTTATTTTGTCTTGGATACATCTTCTGTTCAAAGACAGCTAATGCAGTATCTTTAGAGACTCTCTTGCATCTTAAACTAAAGCACACTCCTTTTTTGGAACAGTCTTCTGTTCCTTCCTCCTTCTCATTTCTTCTTCCCCCAAAATTATTGAACTAGAATTCTCTTCACCAAGACTGAACTGCAGGGAAAATAAAGCATAAAGAGATAGAAACTAACTACTAGCCTTCTTTCACACTTCAGTATAGGCACTATATAATGTGACTGGAAACTGCATTTCTGTTTCTTATGCTATACCTACTGCACTTGAGAAACACAGCTTTCCTCTCAGTTAACTGCAATATAAAGATTGTTTCTGGAACACAGAAGCTTGGGTGGACTACAGCTTCCCTTCTATAACAGGCCAGCTACAAGTGTCTTCACAAGCTCTACAAACCAAGAAAGTGACAGAGTGCCTCTCCGTCATACCTTCTTCTTCTCTGCCTTTTCTTTGTCCTCAGCATCCCGCTGCCAAACAGTTTTCGTATCAAAATCAAAAGGGCCTCTTCTTATCTCATAATGATTACCACAATGTTCATCAGCCTTAAACTCTCTGTGAATTATATAATCTGGTAGAGAAGAAACATAGCTCCTGCAGGCAAAGATTTAACACTTGTTGATCATACAAGGGATACATATCGTCTACTTTAGTACAACAGCATTTTAAACACTACCAAGCGAAGAACCCAAGAAGTTATGTAAGGTCTCAGCAGACTTACCGTGGCGTATTGGTCGCTGGGGGATTGGAGCAGTGCAAGTACCAGTCAGGTGCAGCACATGCTGCTGGAGAGGACTTACTTGTCACAGCAGTGTAGTGCTTCAGTAGGTCTTGAGAGAAAAAGACAAAAGCTGCTATTTTTCTTTTATCTCATTGCAAAAGCATTACCTTTGTTTTCAGGTTGCTGTTTTATCAGGAAAAAGTACTTGATTTATTTAGTAAGGACCATTTGTTTCCCTTCATAAAATGGATAGTCAGAACCTTGCAGCAGTGTGTTCCACTTGTGCTTTATCTTGCTCTAAATGCATTGAAATGTTTCTACTGCTCTGTTAATTCTTATTTCTTGATTTGTCACCTTGCGCTGAGCATGCGTGCTCAAGTTCCTCAAACTTGCTTCTTAGATAAAGGAAATAACAAAACCACAGATCACCTTCATACAAGAACAAATATGTACAGCACTGTAACAAACTGAATGTCAACACAACAAAAAAAAAAAAAAAGAGAAAAAAAAACTTTATAAACCTCTACCAAGTTCTCTGATGAAGCTTTTTTGTGACATCATTTTCACCAGACTGCTACTTAAACAGCCCAAGCATAAATGGTAAAGACCTTACTGAAATGCAGCTAAATTGTCATCATCTGCTTAGATACAGTGCAAGACTACACATTTTGACAAAAGGTACCTATACACAACCAACTACAAGGATGGCTTGACAAGGTGACATTGCTCATTAACTTTAACTTCAAAGTACTATCTACAGGCACTTCCTACCACTACACCCAAGCAAAGCCAAAGAAAACAAAGGAAAACCAAATGAGCAAGACAGACACCCACCAGGTTGGCCTCCTTGCTTTGCCAGCCTGACATAAGCTGAATCTGTCTCTTTGATCCACTTCCTGCGGCACCTGGATGGCATTTCATGTGGAGTATTTGCAAGGTCACCAAGACCTGGAATTTGGGATGTTGGAAGAAGTGGGCTCTTAGGGGTTACTGTCTTCTCTGGTCCTGTTAGTGGCATGCGGTATTACTGTCCTGTGATAATGGAAAAGAAAATACTTATGGTAAAACCCTCTTCCAGGCAACTAACAAATCGAGCCCACCTGGAACTTGAGCAACATGTTGCATTGTTCAGCTTGGAGACAGAAGACCAGGCTTGGTTATTCTGGGGAATATAGCAAACACAACACCTAGAGGATCAGATGCAACAAGGGAACTTCAGTTTCAGTTTTGAAATAGCATTCAAGTTTCACATACTGTGTTCTAATACAGGGGATCATGCATCTGCATGAAGAAAACTATTTCCAAGAACACCAAGAGCAGCAAAAGGCACAGACAGCAAGAAGCACTTAAACTTTTGTTTCCATTTCCTCATCACATGTTAACACAAGGAAAGGCAGTATCTGTCTGTTTGCAGGTCTTTATTTGTAAAACAAGCAAACTAAGTCCCCAACTCCCCAAAACCATCTGAACACCACCCAGTCTCTAGATACATTACTTTCTCAACTTCTAGTGAGCAAAAAGAAAATGTAAACAAATCTTCATTAATGGGAAAAGGGAGTGGCAGACAAGGAAGAAAAAGTCTAAGGAATTCTGTCACAGGACACTTGCCAAGCTACTCTAAGTGCATCAAAAGTAAACTACCTTAAGGCAGGCAGCCTACTAAAGAGCTCTTAGGTACACATAAATGTTAAGCATGCTGCAACTCACGTCCAGGAATAATACCCCCAACCACTTACTCTTCCTGGTATCAGGAGCAAAAAACATTAGACTATGTTTGCTGTCACTTCACTAACTAGTCCATGAGAAACTGCACAGCCCAATTATTCCAAAGGCTCTCTCCTTTGCAGTTTGCTGGGTTGCTGCTGTCCTGAATCTGTACTGCACACCATGGCTTAAGTTTATGAAACAAAATCAAAACTTCCTCTAAAGGGGATCAGGAACTCCAGTCAAACAGGGTGAGCAGTACTAGGCTTCACCTAGAGAACAAAGTATTTCACAGTGCTTATTTCCACCTGACATCTTCTAGAAGAGCCCTGCAGGAGGAAATGCCCTCATGCAGCATGCAAGAGGACACTAGGTGGAATGACTTTGGGATGGCAAAGATACTTAGAGCTCAGACAGTACTTGCCAAAACTCAGTCAGGTAGGAATTGGCTCTCAAAGAAACCGCAACGATGGCATTCTCTTTTTGCTGGCCTTTGCAGAGCTGTGCAAAGCCCAGCAATCAGCCCCACATTTCCCAACAGGATCTTCCTAGCACCCATCCAAACAGCACGCTCCTCACCTGACACAGAAAAAAGCTCCTTCTCTCCAACCTGGCTTCGGCACCAGTGTGAAGCGCTAGAGATAGCCTGGCACGCAGGCACCGGCACCTCCAGCACAGGCACAGGGCCAGGCGGGAGGCAAACGGGCTGGGCTCTGCGAGAACCCCCGTGGTGGGTGCGCCGCACCGCGCCGTTAGCTTCAACCCTGCAGCCGCGGGCCCGCCGCACAGCCTCATCTCTCCTTGCTGCTGGGCACGGAGACACCCTGCGGTAGAAAGGCCTGAGAAAGAAACACCCAGCGAAACGAAAAGCCACCGACAGCTCCTCCACATACCCACCGGGGACCCCCGAGCCTCTCCGCAGGGGAAAGGCCTACGCGGGAGGCAGAGCGGCAGTGGCCCCGCTGACACCGGTCCCGCCGCGGGAGCCCTAGGGCAGCACCCTTCGGAGGACTCCAACCCCTCACAGCCGGAGCCTCCCTAGTGGAAAGGTGGAGCCTCACCTGCCCGCCGGCTCTGCCCGTCCCAATGCCGGTGGCAAAGGGGGGGTCCTGTCCCGAGTAAGGGGATGTCTGAGGCCCGCGCCGCAGGGGTACCGAGGGGCGTCCACGGAAGGCTCGAGGTCTCCTGTTTTTCCCATACATGCGGTGAATCTTCAAGAGCTGGGGTGGGTGTGCAGGGGAGCCGTGATTTCAGCCTGAGAGCAAATACATATTTTCAGCACCTGAGAGCTTCTGAAGGTGCTGGAAAGCAGCTGCAGTCTATTCGGTCTTCTCATGAATGCCAGAACGGGGCCTTTTGTCTCTGCAAAATAAGGGACAAGTCCAAAGCGGTTGCCTAGGTTTTAGTAATTTGTAGAGCTTAGGACATTTGCGTATTGTGCTCTGCTGTATGGGGTATGACCCTGAGCTGTCTGGGTTTTCCTTTTGACCCAAACTAGATGGACACAGATGTTTCCTCTCTAGGCAGTTGCTGTGGTGTAACCCCAGCTGGCAGCTAAGCACTACAAAGCCACTTGCTCGCTCGTCCCCCATGGGATGTTGGGGAGAATCAGAAAACTGAGAGAACCCATGGGTTGAGATAAAGACAGTTTAATAGGTAAAACAAGAGCCACCTATACAAGCAAAGCGAAATTATACACAATTTCCCATTGGCAGGCAGGTGTTCAGCCATCCATGAGAAAGCAGGGCTCCATCATGTTCAATGGTTACTTGGAAAGACAAACACCATCACTCTGAATGTCCTCCCTTCCTTCTTCTTCCCCTAGCTTTATATGCTGAACATGACATAGAGTCATACAATCATAGAATCAACTTGGTTGGAAAAGACCTTTGGGATCATCAAGCCCAACCCTTACCTCAGGACTGCCAAAGCCACCACTAAGCCATGTCACTGAGGGCCTCATCCACATCGTTTGTGAACACTTCAGGAATGGTGATTCTACAAAGTCCTTGAGCAGCCTGTTCCAATGCTTCTCTGTGAAGAAATTGTTCCTAATATCCAATCTAAACCTTCCCTGGTACAGCCTGAGGCCTCTTGTCCTATCAATTGTTACTTTGGAGAAGAAACTGACACCTATCAGTGCAGAAGTTCAGTATAAAATTCCAATTTGAATTCATCAACCCCAATTAAAGATATCCAGTCCTTTACATTATGTTAGAGGTTGCAAGACCTTGCTGGCACCAGTTACCAGTATGCATTTTTTACACATCAGGTAAGCTGCTTTTCTCTCAATGGACATCGTATGATATGGAATATCCCTTTGGTCAGTTTGGGTCAGCTGTCCCAGCTGTGGCTCCTCCCAACTCCTTTTGTACCGCTAGCCTAGAAGAGTAGGAAAGCTCTTGGCTCTGTGTAAGCATTGCTCAGCAATAACTAAAACATATCTGTGTTATCAACACTGTTTTCAGCACAAATCCAGGACACTGGATTACAAGCTACTACGAAGAAAATTAACTCTATCCCAGCCTAAACCAGCACATACTGTTTACATCACGCTCAGGTCCCACACTGTCCAGTTATTAACTACCACCACTCACTAAC
>JBCJKH010017604.1:0-13274 GCA_039877255.1 Loriculus beryllinus
GGTACTGCATCTGTCCAGCATTAGATTTCTCCCCTAGCTCTTTCTCTGTGGGAACAGAGTTCAAACGTTCGTGCTCAGGACTGCTGCTTAGGGGCTTGTTTGTGTGTTCATATTGCAGAGGAGAAGCTCTCCCCGTGGCCCAGTGGGTTGAGGAGGGTGTGAGGCCAGTGGTGTCATGCGGGTGTGTTCCTGATCCTTGTCCATCCCTTGATCCTATGCCTTTCCTTGCCTTGCTGCAGCCACGAAGCTCTGGTTCGACTCGAACGATTACCTGATGCGTTAATTGGGACTCCTGCTATGATTAAAAAGACATTCCAGATTAAGCCCGCCATGCTGCATAGCTCAGGAAGAAAACATCTCTTTAGAAACACAGCAGGAATGCAGGGACTCCATTATTACCATTTGCTTTGAACTTTGGAGAAACTGGCTCTTGCTGCTGTTTGGACCGTACATTGACAAGCGTGGCAGTCACTCTGCTATGGTCAAAGCTGAGTGGAAGGGATGCTTGCAGAGGGATCAAATTGAAGGGTGTTTGTCTTTCCTTCTTGCTTGCTTTCTTTCACTCTTTCCTTTATGTATTCCTTAATGTGATAATCATAATGGATTTATCTCTGTAGACTTGAGATCCTGTATGGATCTCTGCAGGCTGCAACGCTCTTGGGTAAAGCTCTTGTAGGTTGAACAAACCAGGTTGAGTGGGCAAGTACGGTCCCAGCTCCGAGGAGCAGAATGTGGTATTTAGCATCTTTAGCTCATTACACAACCTTTGCAGTGCAGCACTGAAAGCATCTTCGGTTTGCAGTGTCCATGGGAAGAGTCCTCAGATGAGCAGTGTTTGGCTGTTGGTCCTGTGTTGTTGATTGGAATGGTGCTGATGGCCATGTGAAGTGCCCTGGGACTGATGCTGACCTCTTAAATTCCCAATATAGGCTCTATTTGGAGCTCAGTTTGGAAGGTTTCAACCGGAATCCGTCCCTTCTGTACCAAACTCTGCCTTCTGATGGAGACCATTGAGGATGTCTCCTCCTCAAATGATGCTTCCTGCGTGCAGTGTTTTAGGTAGGACGTGCTGTAAATCCTGCTTAGCCAAGTTCATACACAGCAGGGGCACGGGGAGCCTCATCCTGCCCATCACACAGTGGGGGACCAGCTCCAGCCCTTCCACAGCACCAGGAGATAACTGCGTATGTTCAATATCTGGAGCATGAAGCGCTGCAGGTCTGCAGCATCCCAGCCCTGCCTTTACTGCGTGCTGGCCCTGCTGCGTCAGTAGGCAAGGGCAGCAGTAGATTATCCCTCCTTTCCCCCTCTGGTTTTCTTCCTTTTAAACTTACCTTTTGGTGTTCCAGCTGAAGCAGCATGAGGTGAGTAAACTCCAGTGCTCAAAATAAGAGTGGATAAGCTCAGTTTACTTGCATTTATTCATGACTTCACCACTCCGCTGGGGCCTGAAAATCAGAGCCAAAAGGAACTGCAGTGAAAATTGGCCTACATGCAATGGCTTTAAATAATCTGCCCTTTTGCTCTAGTTCTGTGTTGAGATGTGCTGGAAGCCTGAGGAGCTGGGAGCTGACTTGATGGAGGAGCTGTTTCTTGTGTTCTTGCCCTAGTGTTTGAAGCTGTTGTTGGTTTTTCTGTAGCTGGTGTAACACGGGGGGAGGAGGGGGAGCTACACAGGAGGGGAAAGAGAAAGAAACCTGTTTGGGAGTTGTTGTATTTAGTGCATGACTCAGAATGATCAGAATCAGCACAAATGAACTGGCTTTTATTTCCAGAGAGGGGAAAAATAAGGAAGAAGGGAAAACAGCAACGAAGTGATTAGTGTCTGTCACCAATATTGACACCCAGGGACACAGGGAATTACATTGGGCTGAAAACCAGCTCTTGCTGGAAGGAGAACAGTTCATGTTCATAAGGAATTCTTGTTTGCGCTTGTATTAGTGAGGGCTGCTAAGGCAAATATGATTCCCAGATGATGCGCGGTGCATGCACGTGCCTGACTTGGACCAGCCAGGGAAGAAGTCACGCAAGCCATTGGAGAGCAGAGTGTGCTGGGTGAGGCTGGATTTCAGCATCCAAGCAGGAACAGATCCATCTGCAAACCAGGTCATCACTGCTCTTGTGCTTTTCCTCTTGGGCCCCCTTGAATCACATCCTGCTTTCCTCCACCTCCCCTTCCCTTGCTCCCTGCAGCTGGGATTACTTTCCATGTACTCTGTTCACATAATTGCCTCTAATAATTTCTCAGCTGGCTTTCCTTCATCCTTGAGTCAAACACGACCACCTTTCCCTTTCATTTCCCCCCTTAACAAGGCTGCACACACCTGCTTCAGCCTGCACGTACGCTTTCCTTCCCACTGCTTCCTCTATGTGTTTGCTTCATCTCTAACCGTGTTCACATTGAGAGTTCCTATCTCCCTTCCTGGAGATCCACAGGGCCAATGGTGCGAGCTTCTACAGCCTTTGTGTGCCTTGTGTGTTGGTCCTTGTGCTGCTTCCCACCCAGCACTCCAGGGAAGAGGCTCCAACAAGAACATGTGAAGATGGAGCATACAGGAGGAGACGCTGCCAGGCAGGGCTGCTGGGTGTCTCTTTGCTACGAGGAGGCTGGCACTGATGTTTCAGGGCAGTGCTGTGCTGGCAGCAGTGTTCACAGCACTTGCAGAGGGGGATTTCGGAGGTTTCCAATGTTTGCTCTATGGAAAACCCTTCCAGCCACCCAGCGCACGGAGTGGTTGGGGTCCTGCCGTGCCTCTCAAGTGCCAGCGTGTTGAGGCAGGCTGTTAGCATCCCACGGTATATTTAGTTCAGGTTTAACGGGGGCTCCATATGTGTGTGTGTTCTCTTGTTTCCTTTTGCTTTCTATGTGCTAACTAGATGCAGGGATGAGGTGAGAAGTTGTCCCACGATGTCAAGGATGTGGTTTTGCCGCTCCACGTGCTGCTTTCCTTTCTGAGGATGCCTCCAGGCTGGATGGGGCTTGGAGCAACCTGCTCTAGTGCAAGGTGTCCCCTGGGTGTTGGAGCTGGCCTTTAAGGTCCCTTCCAACCCGAACTATTCTATGACTCCCTTAGCTGTGCAATAAGAAAAGCATAAGAGCTCGAGCGGAACAAGTGTTCCATGGTCTCCTTCTATCCAGAACCCCTGGAAATGTGGTGAGGTCTATCCACTGACAGGAGCAGTGGAGATGGGGCTGTGGAACAGGACCCTGCAGGCAAAGACTGATGGGTTTAGCATGTTTGGTCCCTCTCAGACCCTTTGGCAGGCTCTGTGCCGAAAGGGCCACTCTGATTTTCCTCTTCATCCTATTCTTTTTTCAATTTTTATATTTGGGAATGAGGTGAACTGAGAATAATACAGAAACTCTATGAGCTCCCAGGAAGGTTAAACAGAGCTTATTCAGAGGACATGGGGGCATGCGAGGCAGCTCATGAGACAGCCTAGCTAGAAACGTTCCTTTAGAGAAGACCTGTGAGAAGGCAAGACCTTTGATTGCGGGCTATTTTAGCTGCAGAAGGATGGACTGAAGGCATAAGGATGAAAACCTTCTCCAGGGAGAACAATTTGTATGCACAATTGAGAAATCAGGTCTATAGGAGAAAAAATATAACCAAGTCACGCTGGTAGGCTTGAAGCAGAGGTGTTAAATCTCAGCTGTGAGGTGGGGAAGGTGCAGCACAAAGTCCTGTGCTGAGGATGCTGCGGTACCTGCCCGCAGGGGCTATGGAGCAGAGGGGGATAGAATGGAGCTGGTGCACTCAAATTGAAGCAAACCAAATCCATCACTGGGGACGGGAATCCTTGCTGGGAATGGGATCGGCTTCTCTGGGAGATAAAGTGTGCAGATGCATAGGGAGAAAGGGAAATCTTTCCAGGCAAGTCAGCACATGGCCAAGATTCGTTATTCCATCATGGCCTGGGAAAGCCGCACTCTGCCATAGGAACAGTTCTGTGTTTTAATAGCAGGGGTTTGCTTTTGAGCCTGTGTGGCAGAGCAGCTCTTGCTGTCCCCATTGGATTCTGGTTTTCCTCCCTCTCCATTGTTTTAATCTTCTGTCCCCATGGCAGGCTCAGCTCTCAGCACGGGTGCAGGCACCTCGCAGGGTGCAGCGGGACCTGGTTTTGACAGGATGGAGGTGACAGACACAGATGCTATGGCCAGAGATGTTCAGGTGGCCAGAACGTGGTTGTTAATCATGATCTGGGCACTTAGGCAGCAGCAAGATGCCTCTGTAAGTGTTGGCTGTAAGTACAAAATAGCTCCCATCTCCCACAGCTTCCAAGTACCAGTGATGCCTTTTGTCCCTCAGCAAGATGGAGAGCTGGGATGCAAAGCATTGACTTCTACCTAGACCTGTGGTTGTTTTCCCTGGGCAGTGACCCAAGGTTTTTCATCTGTATGAGGTGTGTAACTTTAAACCCATGATTTAGCATCATCCTTTGGCATCTAAATCCGAAGCATCTGGTGGGTACCGCAGTGCTTTGTGAGAAGGAGACAGCAAACAAATTGCGGGAAGAGATGGAAAAAGGGAATTCTGAGTAATCTGAGGAAGCCTTTAACAAACAGCACCTGCCTGACCTGCAGCACGAGGGCTTTGACACAACTCCCTGGGAGCAGGGAGTGCGGGAAGCTGTCCATAAATCACAAGCACTGAGACTATTATATTTGTTTATTACTTGGGGTTATGCCTCTGTGTTCCAGTCATGTAGCTGCTGTGTTTCATGCCTCCAAGAAACACCAGAGATTTGTTGGGACAGAACAACACCATTCCCTTTATCCTTCGAGTCTCTTTTTGCTTTTAATTCTTCCTCCTTACCCAGGAGGTAGCGGGTGAGCTGTGCTGGTGTTAATGTTCTGCAGCAGGAGTGAAATAGCCTGGAGATGTGCAGCGAGAGCAGGGGCGTGTGCCCTGAATAGGAGGGTTAAACAGGGCTTATTCTGAGGCAAGGCAGTAATTGCAGCTTGCGTGAAGCAGTAATATCCTTTTGTGCATTATTTACCCAGGAACATCTGCTAATACATATACATTCCGTGGTGCGTGTAAACAACTTGTGCAGGAAGAGGATTAGAAGGTTTATAAAGAAATTAGAAGCGAGTTAAAAGGGCAATTAGAAGAGCAGAAAGAGAGATTGAGCAGTGAATTAGGGAGGATATTTTAACACACAATCAGAGCTCCCTGAGACGGATTCAGAGCAGAGAGAAGGTAAAAGAGAAAATTGGCCAATTACGACCTGATAGCGGGGAATTGGTGACATGAGAGAAGGTAATGGCTGATTTGTTAAGCAGTTATTTTGATTCTGTTTGCACAAAGGAGGAAGAGGATGGAAGGACTCGGGTTGTGGGGTTGAGCCTGCGGAGAGATCGAGATGTATCTGTGGGAGCATTTCACCCCTGTTCATAGGGTGGGGAGATTAATGGGTGTTAGTGAGCAGCTCCTTAAGCAATGAGCTGGGTAGTGAAACCTTGCCTTTGTTTGCCTAGTTGGCTATTTTTAAGCAGGGATGGGGGACTGAGATATAAGATCCTTCTCCCCTTTGAAGCGTGTTTCTCCAGGAGCGGGGAGAATGGAGTGTGTTGGGATATAGCGAGGTGGATGGGGACTGCGGAGGGGTCCTGCCCCTGGGACTGCTGTTACGTGGGTAGAGAGGTGATTTGGCACCTTCCCCAAAACACACATTGCCAACCATGAACGCTGCTGCAACCCTCTGTGTCCTGTTTTCACAGTTGCTGTTGTTTCCATCTGTGACTTCAACACAGCAATACAAGAGCATCCCTGTAATCACTGTTCCCATCAGCAGCGTCTGGTGTCAGTGATCTCCTGCTCCACCAAAGCAGTTGTGAGCTGGATGGGTAAAGGCAGAGAAGAGGGCTGGTGGAGCAGAGGAGTGATGTCAACCTACAAGACCTCAAAGGGGTAATATGTGATGGAGAGGGAAATGTTCTCGGTCACACAATGGGAAATGGGATTTTGGCAAGTGTTCCTGGGGATGTGGTTGAAGCTGAGGCAGGGAAAGCACACACAGAGGATTTAGGGAAGGGTGAACTTGAAGGACCACAAGAAGTGTTATTTAGCTTGTGAGAAATGTGAAGGGATGCTTTTGATCTGCTCTGTCTCTCTGAAGGGGGTAAGGGCTGCAAAGCAACCTACTGATATAAGGGAATGATTTGGAATTGGTCTTGGGGCGGGCACAAGTGTAGCCTGGGAAGCGATGGAGGATACAGAAAAACTGTGGAGTCATGGTCTTGGTTTGGACTGATAAACTGGAAATCTATCCTCAATATCCGAGGGGTGTTTGGGTTTCATCCTGCCTGGGAGGATAAAAGAGACGCAGTGTGTGGGGGGGTTGTGTTTTCAAAGCATGCACGGAAAGCTCCATATTAGCAATTATGGGATGAAACTGTGGAAAAGCGGCACAAAGAAGAGAAAATTGGCTTTGACTCAGGAAACAGGATTCTGCTGCCGGGGGTGAGTTTCCAGAGGCACAATCTGGGGTCTTTTCTGGGTTCTCTTTTTAATGGGAAGGATTTGCATGAACAGCCCAAAGTTAGAGCGTGAAAGCTCCCTGATGTAAATAGGGGGAAGGCAGCGACAGGGACTCGTCTCCTGGAGCACATGGAGAACACTAAAGGAACGGGAAACCCATGAGCAAATAGATGTTTGAGTGACAAGTTTCCCAAGGGAAGCATTTAGAGCTTGCAGGGAGCTGCTGGAGAGCAGCATCCAACCACGCTGGCAATAGGCAGCTTGTCTGCCTGCACTCCTGATAGGGGAATCAATGCATGGCCAGAGCTTGAGCTTGTGATAGTGGCTGGCACCAGTTCACAGTTGATGGCCCCTCACTGGGAAGGGGCACCATGGCACAGGTGGAGCTGTGGAGCATGAAGGGGTTTAGTTTGGTAGAGTCACAGGATCATTTAGGTTGGAAAAGACCTTTAAGATCATTGAGTTAAGCCAGCACTGCCAAGGCCACTAATCCATGCCCCCAAGTGTCTGTATCCAACCTAAACCTCCCCTGCCACAACTTGAGGCCATTTCCTCTTGTTCTATCACTTGTTATTTGGGACTAGAGACCAACCTCACCTCACTCCATCCTCCTTCCAGGTAGCTGTAGTGAGCGATAAGGTCCCTCCTGAGCCTCCTTTTCTCCAGGCCAAACAACCCCAGTTCCTCATCAGATTTATGCTCCAGGCCCTTCACCATCTTCTTTGTCCTTCTCTGGACCTGATTCCCAAATTCCTCCAGCCTGAGCCACACTACCTTTGACAAGTCATGGTTATACCTCCATCCACTCTCCTGGAATGATGTGTGCTTTGAGCTTGTGGAACTGCTGCTCTGGAGAAGAGGGGATTTATGCCAGCCCTCAGAGCAGCTTTCAAAAGGCATGAAGACACGCTGTATGAAGGGATCTGGGGGGGAGGGAAGCACCTGAGAGTGAAGCAGGGGCCGTGGTAGAGCTGAACCATGCAGATGGGGAGGCAGTTATTGAGCATCAGAGTGTGCCAGCCAGGGTCAGTTTATCCTCAGAGAGCTGCGGTGGTGGAGGAAGGATGGGTACCAGCTGAGATGGCACCTAAGGCAAAGGCAGGAGGAACATCATAAACCTATAGCCCCAGTACCCTGATTTTGGCTGGGATAGAGTTAATTTTCTTCCTAGTACCTGGCACAGCGCTGATTTGGATTTAGGATGAGAATAACGTTGATAATGGGGATGTTTTAGCTGTTGCTGAGCAGTGCTTACAATAGGGCAAGGATCTTTCAGCTTCTCACCCCACCAGCAAGGACATTGGAGGGGGCCCGAGAAGCTGGGAGAGGACCCAGCCAGGACCATAGAGCCCAAATGATGCAGGGATATCCCATGCCAGATGATGTTATGCTCAGTGTATAAACCAGCTGGTTGTGCATCGCTTGTTTTCTGTATTCTAATTCTTTCACCATCATCATTACTTCCCCTTCCTTTTCTATTCTATTAAACTGCCTTTATCTCAACCTGTGAATTTCACTCTCTTTTCCCCAGTTCTCTATCTCACTGTGGGGAGGGCAGCGAGTGAGCAAGTGCTGTGTGCTGTTTAACTACCTGCTGGGCTGAAGCACGACACCATGTCAAGTGACATCTCTTATTTAGCAGCGCATCATGTCTCCATTCCGGTTTTTAAACCAGTAGCCTTTATTGCTAGGAGTTAGAGCACTTGATTGACAAGGCTTGTAATACACCGTGGAGTTGCCTTTATTTCTCCTACGTGTTAAAGGAAAAGATACTAAAAATACAATTAGGGTTTTGAGCCAGGCCTAATCTGTTCAGCTACAATTCATCTCAAAGGCTATCCATCGCGCCTGCTGCACCCACGTCATTTATAAAGCATTAGCATCTCCTGTGCTGACGTTTCACTCCTATATTACAGGAGTTACACACAAACTTAAAGGAAAATATTAATAAAGTGCTCCTCTCCTTCATTCTCCCACTGAGAGCTTTGATTTCCAGAGTATGAAACGAAATAACCAACATAACAACATTCTCCACTTCTAAGGGACAGTGCCAGACTCATTCAGTTGCTATTGGTTATAGAGAGTAGGACATGAGGGAGCTATTTCAGATCACGGATTATTTGTTCTGGCTGCATTGGACATCCCTTTAGTGGAGCTTTAGAGCTCTGTAGACAGAAAAGTTTGGGTAGGAGCTGGAAGAGGGTTTGATGAAGTAACCTCTTCCTTTCTTCTCCTTGCCATTTCCCAAGAAGGGTATTTAAAAGCAAAGCGTCCAAGTCCTTGTCCCTCCTCGCTTGTGAGATGAGCAGAAGAGGCTGTACCCCCCAAGCTGCCAATTCCCTTTTCATTCCCAGGTACCCCCAGGGGATGTGCCACTGCATAAATATCCTCTTCCATCCCCAAAGCGCATGGGAGAGCTGACCTGTTCTTCCTGAAGCTAATGGTGTCTGATGGCAAACACAAGCAGCCCCATACATGGATACAGGATAGAAACGTGTCGCCACTGGGGTATGGTTACAAAATGCACAGCAGCCTTTTCTTGTCCAAGATCACTTTTATTTCCCTTGTTTCGTTAACTTCAGTGTCTGTTTGGTCTCGCACATCCACGCTGACAGGGAATTCGCACCTCCTGGGTGAAGCCACCAGCTCTGCCGTGCCCCCGACCAGCAAACGCATCCCTCTGCCACAGAGTTGGATTCAGGATGAGGGAAACAAGCAGATCTGCTCCCTCTCCTCCACCTCTCCTCAAGCTGCTTTGTACAGCTGCCTTGGACCATCTATGGTTCCCTCCTATGGTGGACCAGAAACCCTGGGCTCTGTGCTTCTCACCAGCCCTCTGTGAGCTGTAGGTTATCCTTCCTCTGACTCTTCCCATGACACAACCTATTCCTCTTAGGAAAAACCCCTTCTGATGCTATAAGGACTATCCGCAGCCTTGGAACTGCTCCTTGCTGCCCCATTGAAAACCCTAGTCCAGCTATAAAGGTCCTCATGTCACTAACATGGCTGGAAGCCCCTCTCTGCCTCCAGCCCCCCAAAAGCCCCTCTCCTCCTTGGGGCCTTGCACCTCTCTCTGGAGACAGAGCTCTATGGCTCTATTTATTTGGACTAACTAATCTCTCTCTCCCCCCCCCCGTTACAGATTAGGATGTAAGGGTGAGTTTTGGCTCTCTGGATATGGGCTTTGCTGTGTCTTATACAACCACCCCCCTCCCACAGTTTAGTGCTCTAAATGGCTGAGAACATTGGTCCTGGTACCCCCCTGGCACGTACTGAGCCCGCCCGATGGCTTTCAGCATCTGTAGGCACTGCTGCCGGTTGGTTGTCTTGAGGAAAAGAAAAAGGAAAATCATATACTGGTCTGCTATAAATTCAACGATACAATCCTTAGTTCTGAAGATATAGTTTCCGTATAGTTTATAAACATTATAAGACATACATATGGATAGCTGAGGAGAAGAGGGGGGAGCCTGTGCATCTGTTGGGTCTGGGTTTATTTTCAGGTGTGTGAACATGGGTTACAAAAAGACACACCTCCTGCAGGTACCTCATTTCTTTTACTGTTGGCTTTGTCGGGGTTTGTTCTTTGTTTTGTTCCACCTCGAATCAGTCTTTCCTTTGGTTGTTGGCTACTCCAAGCCCAGCAGGCAAGCCCTGTTCTGCTGTAATGCCTGAGATATTCAGGGGGTTGAGATTGTCTTCTAAGAGATTCCCAGCCAACTTTGGCCCCTGGGTTTGGAGCCAAAAGGGCTAAACCATGGGAGAACCAATGTTTTTATTACATCGGCATGTGTCCTTGCACTTGCTTTCAGAGAAACAACGTAGGCTTAATCGGTGATCGTCTTTACAGCAGTTATGTTCCTGTCAGTATTCGGAGGGGTCGTTTCAGCACCAACAGGATCTCACAAGAGCACGGATACAGTCCATGTGTCCGGTTGTTGTCACCGACCGATTGGCTACCATCCCTGTTATCTGCTTTTTTGTAAGGTTGGCTTTGTTGTTTGTTGTTGTGGGTGCTCGGTTAGGCTGTTTGTGACAAGGTGTGATAATGCCTTTTATAATCCGCTCCCGCTGCGTTCGGCACAAGTCCGCGTTGGCAGCCCTTCCGGGCACGGAGAGAGACCATCAGAAGCCGAGACAACGTTCTTCCCTTCGCCAGGCCAACGCTAGCCACGTACAAAAAAAGAAGAAGAAAAGAAACTCTGGTCCTTTGTAGATTGGTGGCAGTGCAGGCTCGCGCCGCGCTCAGCGGATGACGGCCGCTAACACCATCATAAAGACCAGGAGCGATGCCCTGAGCCCCGAGCAACCGGCTGCCTGCTGCACCCCGCTGGGCGGGCGGATGGGGGTCCGCCGGGTGCATTTACCCTTGCGTTTCGTGGGCAGCGTCGGCATCGCCCCGAAGCTGTATTTGTGCTGATAATCAGGCACATAGTCTGGAACCTCCTGCCCGTTTTTCCTTGGTCCCAAGGAGCCCGGTTTGGAGGTTCGGTTACGGCTTTTGTGGCTGGTGCAGTTCTTGCCGGGTTTGCGATAGCCCGGCCGGGAGCCGGGGGGGACGGCGGGCTGGCTGCTGTGCAAACTGTTCTCAGCCCCTCTCTCCTTGCCCTTCTCCTTGGAGGAGTGGTGAGGGTGATGGGTTTTGGAGGCTCCTCTGTCTGCTGTGGAGAAAGTGTGTGTTTTCATCTGATGGAGCGACTCGGACCCTGAACAGTTCCTAAAGTCTTCTGCTCTTAGCACCTTGAGGTCCTTGCCGTGCATCTGCTCAGGGGACTCGCAGATGACGCTGGAGCTGGAGCCTCTGAACCTGTGCAGCCATTCCCAGAGCGAACGGGCTTTGCAATCGCAGCTCCATGGGTTCCCGTTCAGCCTGAGGAACTCCAAGGCTCCCAAGTGGGCCAAGCAGTCCCCATGCAGCTCCGAGAGGCTGTTATTGAACAAGAAAAGGGTGGTCAATCTTCGGAGGTCATGAAAAGCCCGCCTGTGAATCCACTGCAGCTGATTTTGATGGATGAGCAGCCGGTCCAGGTTTATTAGTCCCCTGAATGTGTTCTGATGGAGGCTCCAGAGCTTGTTTCCATGGAGAAAAAGATGGCTGAGGTTAACCAAGTCAACAAAAATATCATCCTGAAGGAACTCGATGTGGTTGTCTTGCAGGTAAAGGTATTGCAGGTTGTGGAGGCCACCGAATATCCCGCTGGGGAGGGAGCTCAGCCCACACTTGTACAGATACAAGGCATGGAGTTTCACCAGCCCTTGGAAAGTATCTGCAGCTAAAGCCCTTAAGTAGCGGTTATCCCCAAGATCCAGCTCTTCCAGGTTGACGAACCCATCGAAAGTGTTGGGGTCGATGAAGGTGATGTTGTTGGAGTAGATCCAGAGGGTGACCATGGAGGGGCTGAAGTGGCCCCGCAGCAGCAAGGTGATCTGGTTGTTCTGGAGGAAGATCCTCTCGCTATCCTCAGGGATACCCTCTGGGATGGTCAAGAAGTTGTGAGCCTGGCAGCTGACGGTCATAGGGGACGGGTAGCACACGCAGTCAGTGGGGCAGCCCAGGGCGCTGGGCACCTTCAGCCCCAGCAGCACCAGCAGCAGCTCTGCAAACCCCCCTGTGCAGAGAGAGGGGAGAGCGGCATCAGCGGGGACCCGGGAGCCTCCCACCCACCCATCGCCTTCCATGGGGACTATTCCGGGTGAGAAACACTCCCTATTAACTCAGCCCTCCTCTCCGCTCATGAGTTACCCACGCTGCCGCGATGAGTGGTGGTTTAAACGTGATGTATGGAGTACTCCCTGCCTGCACCAGGCACGTGGTTGTGCTCCCAGCCTGAAACAGGCAGGAAAAAACTTCCCAGTGAGAACCCACAAGGAGCAGAGTCCTCTTGCCCGCAGGCAGGCAGCACAGTGGAGGAAACACCATGGCGCAAAGGTGGGAGAGCAAACAGAGGAGATGCCAACCCTCGTAGGTGTCCATCCCTCCTGTGATGCACCTCTTCAATCACCCGCGTTTCCATATCAGAGAGGAAAAGGCACAGAGCTTTAGTAATTCCCAGCAAATCACCTGAAATTCCAGTGCTCAGCACAGACCCATCCCCACCACCTCTTTTTACTGCCGTTGTCAGGCACCACCTTCACCCACCCCGAAACCCAAGTGATTTACAAGGAAATGTGTTGTCAGCAGTTGGTGGGAAAGGCTGAGCCAAAACCTCCGTTTGGGAGTGGGCTGCTCAAGACATGTATTTAAATGGATGTCCTGTGGCAAAGCATATTGCATCCTCTAATGCTACAGCGTGTGCCTGTGACCGTGGCTTTCTCGCTGCAGAGAAGAAGGCAGCAATCATCCCCTCCCTCTGCTCAGCTTTCAGAGTGCTGGTTACACCACCCCATTCCCGTCTCGCTCCCACTCCTCGCACCAGGCTTGCTTTCAGGCTATTCCTTCTGCGCCCGGTGGCTTTCCAGACTCATGGCACCAGACCTGTCATTTTTCATTCAGATTTTTCTCCTAGATCTGGCTTTCCCCCCTCCTCACACACAAAATTTGCTTGTGTCTAATGAATTCTGCCTCTGGACTTCTTACACGGGAAGGGAGTAACATGGGAGCAGCGCACAGCTGCCGGTGTCATCCTGCCCACGAGTCCTGCTCAGCTTGTAATAACGTGAAAAACAAGAGTGGAAGTGAAGTTCATCTCTAATTACTCCACATCGTTATCACCAGCGAGTCCATGAGCCTGGACCTCTTGGGCTTGTTCAGTCCCTCTTTCGAGTGCCTGCAGCTGAACGCAAGTGGGA
>JBCJKH010017606.1:0-10648 GCA_039877255.1 Loriculus beryllinus
ACTCCATGTTACCCAGCTGGGCAGCAGCAGAGACTGAGCAGGGGCAGCTCGACCCTGAGGAGGCGGGTAGGGCAGCAGATCCAGGGATTGCACCCAGCACCTGGCAGAATAGGAGCAGGGCGCCCTCCTTCCCACACGATTTTTAAAGAGATCCATCCTTAGCCACACTTTGTGTACTGGCCATGTATTCTGGCAAGGGATGCAAGAGTGCCCTTGGACTGCACTGTTTTCTGGTATCCTTATTTGAGCGTGGGAGAGACGTCATCCCAGCTCAGCACTGCAAAGCCTGAGGAACTGCTGAGCAGCCATGGAAGCATACTCTGGGTGCTTGTGCAATGCAAAGATCAGCAGGCCCTGCAGACCCTATGTGCCTTAAGGGCTTGTTAGAAGCTGTGCAGGAATTTGTAGGACTGCAAACTTTTATGTCAGTGCTGGTTTTAAGTACTTCTGTTTAACACTCAGTAGTATACTTATTAGGGAAGTGTAGATGTTGTCTTGACAGTGACACAGAACTAACTCTACTGTACTTTCTCCAGTTTTCTCCTAAGGGAGTGACAGACAAGCATGCCATCCAGTTCCACAGTATTGAACTAAAAGATGCAGATTGTTGTTTTAGACTCTCACCAATGAACCATGAAAAGTAAAATGATTTGGACAGCCATCCAAGGCATATAGCTTGGTCATTACAAACTTCTGTCAAAATATATAAGCAAAATATAAACCTGTTGTGTGGTAATTTCATCTGTGAGGCTTAACTTACTGTTTCTAACAGAACCCACACTCTATACTGAGACTGCATGTTTCTTATTTCTTACATAAAAGCCGTTATACCTATTAGCACAGGTGAACTCAGTAACCACATTTGTTTTTACTAGCAAATTAGGACATTACGAGGTCCTGATAATATCTCAGTACTGGAATAACCCTTTCCTCTGCCTTTTTAATATTTGTTTTAAACTAAATACAGTTCACAGTGAGTTAATAAGCAATAAGGATTATTCTGGTTTGGGTGAGATATGTGCTGTAGGAAATGACTGTTCTCTGGTCTGCCCTTCTAGATATTTCTTAGAGTTTATGCATCTTATAAGCATCTTAGAGTTTATGTGGAAGTGGCTTCCTTGGAATATAACAGCATAATAAAGAAATATTACTTCCATGTTGGCCAGTGTCCACAAGCTTTTATTCCCATATTTTGGTACAAGTAATTTTTCACTTGAGGCAGTATAGTATGCATAAGACAAATCAGAGTGTAAGTCTGTAATTCAGTTACATATTGCTCTTATATAGATAGATATATATATCCATTCACCAGGACCTGAAAATATCCAGGGAATTCTGAGATTTTGCAGTCCTTCATAAAGTTGTCTTCTCTACTCTGAGAAGCCCGTTTTTCTAATCCTCTGCTACTCACAGGATTGTGAGCTGGACTTTTTTGTGTGACCCAGTACAACAGTTCTTAAAGATGGTGTTTATGATTTTTATTTTGGTTTGCTTAATGATGGATGAATAAACAGAATAGATGTTATTGCTCACGGTTAACTTTCCTGTTAAATATTTTAACTACTACCTCCTGAATTGTTTTCTAATGCCAAATTATCTTTAAAATGTAGTTAGAGATAGATACAAAAGCGTCTCAGCCTTGCTACTCGTCTACATCTTTTGGTATCTACCTCAAAATAAAAGACATTTAATCTCAGAACTATTTATATTGTCAAATAAAATAATTACTGAAGTCAAGCTCACGTGGTGGCTTTTTATATTTGTCAAAAGTACAATTCTTCAGTGTGCTGCAGTGCTGGCAAGTGTATTGCATTTGTAAACAGTGGAGAAGAGATAGCTTTTGTGAGGAACTCAAATTTTTATGCATCGAATATTATCTGCAGAAGAATTGCAATTACATGAAATGTTTTTACAAGTATGATAGTCCCTCTGCAAAAAAATAACCCTGCTAAGTTGGGAAGTAGATGTTCCAGATTTTTTTAAAAGAACAGTTAAAAGCTATCATCATAAAGGCCTTTGAGGGCTAGATCCTTCAGGTGCTGAATGCCTCCTAACCCAGAAAAGAAGATACTTTGTGCCGCACAAAGCCTGAAGGTTGTGAGAGAGTTTGGGAAGGGAAGCAGAGAATAGCTGCTTCTCCAACAGCAGGCTTCAAGCCAGAGCACAGCAAGTCTTTCAAGGAGGTGCTGTTTTTTTTCCCAGTTGTTTTCATGCCATTTCCTTCTGCTTTCATGCTTCTGCATGAAAGGAAAGGAGAAGCTGGTCCCCATGGCTATAATTACTGGCCCACTGCTGAGATATGATTACAGGGAAAATCAGGCTGACTCTGCAAATGGACAAGAAGAATGTTTTGTGCATTGGCCTTAACAAAGTTTTTAACTTTTCCTTCAGCCTTTGGGTGTTTTTTAAGTACTTGTGGCTTCAGAATAAGAAATGACAGGGAAAAGTGTAAAAAGAAATGAGTAGACATATGATGGGATGTTGCCCTAACAGTGTGGTTTAATCTGTATTTTTACACAGATCACTGAAAGATTACTTGTTCAATTACAGTTTTAATTTTCAAAAGTAACATACTTTATGTTACTTTTGTGTCTACAGCATTGGCATGAACTAAGTGGAATAAACCTTCTGTTCTTTTCTAACTGATACTTCTGTAATTTTTCAGAGCAATCATGAAATTCTATATGTTTAATTTTTTGTTCATTAAAATGCAATGTACCTTGCAAAGAATGGTAGCATGTACTTATTTTCCCCAAATAATTTTGATTTTAGGTAATGCAAATATCCAAAACATAACAGAACTACCTGATAAATAGAATTATTGCCTGAATTATTTAGGTAAGATCAAGACTTCTTTGTGAGGCTCACAGACAAGAGTAATTTCACTATTAGCTGTATCTAGAGTCTAAATATATGAGAATGTAGGCAAGGACAGAAGAATAAGGAAAAGAGAAAACAGACGTTAAGTAAACTAAGTGGTTTTCCCAAGGTCAAGCCAATGATGGAACAGAAGGTGCAGCCAGAATTGTGTCTCCAAACAAGCAATATTTGTAGCAGAAAGGATTAAGTTATTCTAAGTGCAAAAAAATGTCTATGGATAGATTAAATAGCATGAATGAAGGTGAAATGACACAGTGTACTTTTCTTCAAGACGTGAGCAACAGAGCTATTCTTTACATGAGGAAGTTCAAGAGGTGCCCTAGCTGTTGAACTGGTAAAAATTTTTACCTCTGTCTGCTCCTCCTTTTCCTAGATTTTCCACTGTCTTCTCTGTGTGCTGGAAGCCCATTCTTCTCTTTTGGCTGCCTCTGTCACTCTGTCCATGCTCCTGACTCACTGGTAGCATAGATACGCTTGTAAAGTCTCTATGGTGAATTACGTTTGTAGCATCTTTTACTGTCTGAAGCTGATTTAGATCTTCAGCCTGACTCACCAACATATGATGTTCAGCCACCTTCCAATAGCTCTCACAACACTGGTTTCTGGTACTCACATTATATGCTCTGTGTTTGTTGCTTTTTATTAATTTCTGCTTCTTGATTGACAAAACCAGTGTTCTACTTGGGTTGCATTCTTTCTTTCTTTCCAGAAATCTGCTCAATTTTAATTTTATATTCAATAACTTTCTTTTGTTGTTACCGTCTCCATTTTCTGACAGAAAAATTTGGGAAAATGGTGTAGAGCTGCAAGAGCAAAGTGTGTATATGAAAAAAATCTTTCTTTGATGTTTGAATTTTTGTTTCCATTGTTGTTTATTAAAGAACTAGCTGTGATCTAGAGAAACTGAATTTGAGATTTTATTAAATCTCCTCCCAGGCATTAAACTTGATTAAAAAAGCATATTGACTCTAGTTCAGACATAGCATTCTTTATAGTGAGGAGCTCTAGTCAGACCACATCATGCATTTTACCACCAGCACATGTTTTCTATCGATTTTTTTTGTTGTAATGCAAGATTTGTACTAGTCCTTTTAACCACTGGGTGCCACCTTGTCTGAGCTTGTGATGCAAAAAAGCTCTTCTATATTAACAGAAGTACTCAGTAACGTGGTAAGCCTGTGACTCCAGCAAGCCAACAAAACAGAGCTTCCAACAGGTTATGAGAAAATGCTATCCGGACTTTAATCAACACTAAGATATTTAATCCCTTTTTGTGTTACAAATGCCTCAAAAGTGTATTTCTTCAAGTTTATCTTTCTCCTAGATCTCCTAGTGTATTATCCTCAAATCCACCACACAAATGTGATACAAGGCCTGCAGTTACAACGAAATCCTGGAAAACACTGGAAGTGGTGTTGCCTGGAATGAGTCTGCAATGCTGAAACTTTTAGATAAGATAAGCATGCACAACAGCTTTGAAATGAGAGCTATTGAATCACTTGGTTTAAATTTCTTATTCATGGGACAGCCTTTGTAAGAAAAACAAGACATAAACCCAGCTTCAATCACCTTTCTGGTTTCCCATCAACTCTCCACTGTTTCTCTCCTCCCTGCTGGATACTCATTGTAGCTGAAGAAATTTGTAGCTACACTGTAGCTTAGAAATTTGTGATAACAAACTAAATATTGAGCTGAAACTCATTTACACTAAATTTTATTCTCTAAAAAAATTGGGTTTAGGCACCTCAAAAATATCCATAAATTTGATTCAAATTTTCTGAATACATTCAGCTGAACAGTACAGGGCAAAAAGGGGCTAAACTCATAGAGCAGAAGATGGAGCCCTCTGCCTTTTCATTTACTTCTCTCCAAGATTTATTGACAGCTATTAATCTGTAAAGTGCCATATAGAATTAGGCTATTAGTACTCTAACCTAGAATACTGTATGCAGCTGAAGACATACAAGAGCTATATCATTAATGCAGGGAATTATTCTGGGATTGTCCTGCTTTGCTTGTTATTCTAGCTCATAGAAAGTGTTTAATTATTCAGTGGGGCAAAAATAATGGTAATTAATCTCTATATAAATATCGAAATAATTTGTCTCTGCCTTCCAGCTCCTTCAGGTAGTTGCTGGGACCTACTGAGACCACTGGATCTCCTGTATAGTGCTAAAAGGCTAGTACAAGATATCTCAGGGTTTTCGGTATCCATAACATTGATTTTAGTTCCTGAAACATGGCTCCTGAGGCCCAGGTAGATTGGCCTCAGATTGATTCCTATGAGGCTTTCCAATATTCCTTTCTTCAGAAATTTTAAAATTAGCAACATCCATTCCAATTCAGAAAGTAGAGGTTTGGGAGGTTTTTTATTATTTTTGCAAGTCAGAGCTACATGAAAACCCTTATTATGGCTTTTTTTTTTTTTTTTTCCACCATCATAAATGCTACTAGAGCACTGTTAGAGAAAGATTTATTTTGCACTGTTAGCCTACACAGTATGTATTATATTAGTATTTACAACAGTAAGATTTGCATCATTGATGAAATAGTGAATTGTACAGCAATATCTATCTAATCACTCATGCTGGGGAGCCAAAGGTAATGTGAAGACTTTTCTAACTTCCCTCCATGTTCAAAAGAAACATTCCTTTCTAGCAGCAGAAACCATATGAAGACCTGGGGAGCAACTTCTTGCAAAACAAGCATTGGGGAGAAGCACTTATTATGTAAAATCCTGTCCTAACCTCCAAAACCACTCATTTTTTAATCTTTAGATTTAACTAGATTAGCCTAGATTTAACCAGAGAATAAAAGCATATGTAGTCAGCCAGGACAAAGCTTCCAGTCAGACATCTGTCATGAGAACTTTTCTGGATATAAGTTATTGTTTGATCCTTCCAAAGATACGTTGCCAAACACTCGTTATTGTTAAAATGTCAGCAACATTTGTGCCAAATGTGGGGGAAGTGAGGAATGTAGCTTTTAGACGATAGTAATTTGTCTTTCCCAAAACATCTGTAAATGAACCAAAATTAGTATTTTATTACATACTGGAAGGTGATGAGACTCTTCCACTTATCTTAGATTCAAAGGGAATTTATAGCTATTCATTACATTTAATCTTGTGTAATCTGTTCTGAATGAGAGGGAAAACATTCTATTAAATTAGAAGTTCTATTAAATGACCAGAAAAACCTGCTTCATGTTTAGCTGCAACTTCCTTGATCTTGACTTCCTCTTTCTCCAAATCATTAAGTATCTATTGTTTACATAAAAAAGAAAGGGGACAAAAGAAAGTAAAAATAGCATTATAGAGAATAATCGCATTTCAGAATATACTTAGTGGTCTAGGCCCTGTTTAATTTGGTAGCTAGATATGTAAATAACTTTAAAATTCTCACCTTTGGAAAAGAAATGGTGCCAATTTGGAAAAGAAATTATGTGGAAAAGGACTTGGGGGTCTTGATCTATGAGAAAATGAACTCACAGCCCAGAAAGCCAACTGTATCCTGGGCTGCATCCAAAAAGAGCATGACCAGCAGGTCAAAGGAGGTGATCCTGCCCCTCTACTCTGCACTCATGAGACCTCACCTGGAGTATTGTGTGCAGTTCTGGTGTCCTGAACATAAAAAGGACATAGAACTGTTGGAACAAGTCCAGAGGAGGGCCACGAGGATGATCAGGGGACTGGAGCATCTTCCATATGAGGACAGGCTGAGAGAACTGTGACTGTTTAGCCTGGGGAAGAGAAGGCTGCATGGTGATCTCATAGCAGCCTTCCACTATCTGAAGGGGACCTATAGGGATGCTGGGGAGGGACTCTTCATTAGGGACTGTAGTGATAGGACAAGGGGTAATGGGTTAAGCTTAAACAGGGAAGGTTTAGATTGGATATGAGAAAGAAATTCTTTACAGTTAGGGTGGTGAGGCACTGGAATGGGTTGCCCAAGGAAGCTGTGAGTGCTCCATCCCTGGCAGTGTTCAAGGCCACGTTGGACGAAGCCTTGGGTGGCATGGTTTAGTGTGGGGTGTCCCTGCTTATGGCAGAGGGCTTGCAGCTAGATGATCTTAAGGTCCTTTCCAACCCTAACTATTCTATGATTCTATGATTCTAAGATATCTGTAACTCCACTCTGAGTACTTTGCAATTGGGCAGTCTTTTTGGTATGTCTTTTCTTGATGCTACTTTATCATAATTCTCTTTACTTTTTATAAATCTTGTTTACAGGGCATTTACCTCTATTCTCAAAGGTATTAAGCATAAAAAGGCAACAGGAGGAAACAGGAAAGTGAGCTAGTCACTTTACTTACACAGCCAGCTCCCAATAGAAAGGGTTATTTAGAAGGAGATGGACTAGGGTTACTCAATTTCCTGCTTCATCGAGAATCATGCCATCTTAGTCAGTTCCCCTGGCTCTGTGTATAAGAAGCTTAATGAAGAGGGAAATTAATTCTCAGTGGCAACCACCTGTAGCTACTAACTTATTCCCTCATGCTGTTGGTCCTCCCTGGCCCCCATCTACCTTAGACACCATTTGCCACTAGGAATAGTGTAATAGATGATAGTTATTTCATTGCAGTGCCACTGACTAACAAGTCTAGGCACTTTCCAGGCTGTCCTCTTTTGGGTGTGACTTCTAAATTCCTAGCTATAGCTGGTACCTAGATGCTAGCAGAACTTGAACAATTAAACAAGATGCTGCAGTCCAAACAGCAGTACTGAATTAGGACATGGTTAAACTTAACAATAACTTGAGTTTCTGATTTTAAATCTGTGCAGGTCTGTTCAGTACCATCCTAGAGATTGTGCAGTCCAGTGTCTTACTCGCTCCTAGGCCCAATCACAATCCAGAAAAGAGGCATTCCATCAATAAAACCTAGAAGTTCTAATTTTGTAGATAATATCACTTAATACATTTAATCTTACCTTTATTTTTTTCTGTGAGAAGATGCTAGAAGCTTCCTGCATGTCTGATAAAGGCAGTACTAGCTGGCTTCAAGATGGACCCATGGCAAGCAGAAGCTGAGCCCATCAGTAACAGTTGCAGTACCTCTGTGACAACATGTTTAAGAAGGGGAAAAACCTGCTGTGCAACAGCAGTCAGGAAACAGGAGTGAGAGTATGTGAGAGAAACACCTCTGCAGATACCAAAGTCAAAGAAGAAGGAGGGTGAGAAGGTGCTTCAGGCACTTGAGATTCTGGTGAGGCTGGCTGTCCTCCTGCAGCCCATGGAGGTCCACGGCGCAACATTATATCCACCTGCAGCCTGCTGAGGACCCTGTGCCAGAGCTGGTAGGTGCTCTAAGGAACCTGACACCATGGAAGCGTGTGCTGGAGCAGGGTCTTTGCAGGACTTGCGATTTCTTGGAGAGAAGCTCGTGCTGAGCAGGTTTGCTGCCAGGATTTGTGACTCCATGGGGACCCATGCTGGAGCAGTTTGTTCCTGAAGTGGAAAGGACCCATGCTGAAGTATTTTGCAATGACGTAAAGTCCGTGGAGCTGAAGATAAGTGATGAATGGACCACAACCCACATTCTCCATCCACCTGCACTAATGCTGGGAAAGAGGTAGAGAATTTGAGAGTGAAATGGAACCTGGGAATAATAAGGGGGCAAGGGGGAATGTAGGTGTTTTAAGTTTGCTTTATTTCTCATTAGCCTGCTCTGATCTGATTGGTAACAAATTAAATTTATATCCCCACGTCCAGTTTGTTCCCAGCTGTCCAAGTGGAGTAGGGTGAGTGACAGAGTGGATTGGTGAGCACCTAGTGTCCATCCAAGGACAATTCCCTACATAGTCACAGACCCCAGAAGGTTTGACATTAAGCATTTGCTGTATCCAGATAATTAATTCCCTAGGCACTTTGAAGCAGAACCCAAAATGTACATATGGCTAGTTAATAAGGTAGCAGAGAACACATTGCATGAAATAAGAATTTTCAAGCCTTTCTCAGAGTAACAAAATCACTAGTATGTAGTCTGAAGACAGATGCTTGCTGTCATTGCTGGACATCATATCTTTCAATTTCAGACAATTTAGGTTCCTTTTCATGACATTAAGAGATAAAATTTCACTTCTCTTTTTTTGCCTTAGGGAATCTATCTTATTCCATACAGAAGTTTCCAAACTACAAGAGGGATCATTTGGATGAAACTCTTTCTCACCTCCATGCTCAAAATGCTGCTGGATTGTTCCTATATTTTATAACAAATTCTGATAACAATTACTAAATTCAGGACTTGTCCAATTCAACAAGCACCCTAACCCACTGGCTTTTACATTCTCCTTTGAATATGACTAGTCAGATATAAAAAGCGATCTGTAGAGTCGATAACTAGATAGCTAGGCCAGTGGTTTGGGAGATAAATTATGAGTTGGATATTTTCAGACACAGAGAAAATAAGCCTGTATCTTCTGATAGTTTTGGATAAAATAAAGAGCAATAAATTCAAAGGATTTTTGTGCTTTCCTTGGCTATGGAATTTGAAATGAATGATGGTATTTGTTCATAATTCTTTACTAAGTAAGTTCATAAAGAAGAGAGTTAGAAAGCAAGTGCATTCTCTATTTTTCTAAAGGAGAATATAGACTATACTTTCCTTCAAAAAAGCAGATGATTTTAGTTTAAGAATAGACAAGTTAGTACAGCTATCTGTTTTCTGGCACTTTAAGAACTGTTTAATTTAAAGATTAAGATTTTCCTGGTCATCTATTCAGCGTATTAAGCAAAACGACAGTCCTACATTCGCTACTGAATTCACTGAATTAATCTTTAGATGTTTCTTTAGAGACAGAAAGTGAATAAGAAGACAAAGATTCCTATTCAGTGATTGAAACATTAACCTGGATTCAAATTTTCTTCTTCTTGAGGATGTAATTTATGACAGTGAGCTAATTAGCCCAAAACATTTCATTTTGCAGGAAAATTCTAATCATGTTAAAGAACATACATACTTCTCATGGAAAGTGTGCTTTCTACAGCATTTGTAATCTGTCTTTAAAAGATAGTCAGTCAAAAGTATTAGGTAATAATTTGATGTTGAAACATCTTTAAGAGGATTGAAACAAAAATTTTTGTAAATGTACACAAGCATAAACACATTATGTATGTGTTTATAAACATATTTCAGGCTTTAAAGGTCAATTCATGTCATGCTTACTGTTTGTAAGTATTTTGGTGAGCAAATATGCCATCATCTAAGATTTACATTGTAACTTTGTGAAGATTAAAATTGTCATAGAAGGAGAAGATCCTGTGGTTGTCAGCTTGCTTATTTAGGGTATGTTTAACATCTCAAAAGCCTGCATTCATATTGTGTTACACTATGCTTTATCCTCAAAATAAGCATTTAGGTTTATTAAGCATTTATACTCATACTTACTATGCATGTACTGTGATAAGGTAGCTCTTCCTAGTTGTTGTGAGAGCATTAAAAAGAAACAGGGATTCATCTCACTATTTCCAGAAGCTTCATGGCAAATATCAAGACAAGTAATTTGTATAAGCAATTTAAAACATAGAACAAAGACTGAACACTTCTATCATCAGTATCAATGTCACTACCCATTTCAGAATTAACACCTATCTGTTTATATTGAAACAAGAGGGGCACAAAATCACAAAATGGAACATATAAACCTTCAGAATTAGTTTTAAGTAATGTTAACTTTGATGGCTTTGTAACAGTAGCAATGGAAAATTACTGAGGTGCATGATACATAGAAAAAAGAAAAGGGGACAGCTAGAGAACACACTGAGAATTC
>JBCJKH010017619.1:0-12591 GCA_039877255.1 Loriculus beryllinus
TGTGCGTGAACAAACCCTAAGCTTTGTGTCAGAGGAAACATCTGTGAGTCTACCTTTGGTTATTGCAAAGCCCTCTGCTGAAGTCCATTAAAACTCTGCTCAGGTTCCCCCTCTTAAATACTTTCCCTTAAATACTGCTCCTTTCTTTTCCACTAACTCTTTCTGAAACAAAGAACAAAAAAACCAACCAACCAACCAACCAACAACCCCCACCCAAAAAAAAACCCACCACACACGTACACAAAAAAAAGCCCATGCCAAAAATTAACAACCAACAAATGCAGAAGCCATACAGTCTCTTTAAGCCTGGATACAAAGTTCATCATATGCAATGATGAGGACTGTGCAGGCATGTAATTCTTTAAATGCAAGCAAGATACTTCAAAATCCCAGCCACATCTCTGCCTGGCTCCCGGGAGATCCTCCTATAACTTGTCATATTCACATTAATTAATTCAGGGATTGTTTGTTTTGTCCTAGGCTTTTTTTTTCCTTTCTTTTTTTTTTTTTTTTTTTTCTTTCTTTAAGGAAAGGCTACTGGATGGTAACAATGAAAAGGGCAAAAGTCACATACACAGAGTCTTCTGAAAGGTCAAGCCATTAAGAATTTTGCTTATATCTTTCACTGTGTCTGTACTTTTGTTACTGATACCCAAAAGCTAAGTCCCAAAGCTGAGCAGGATAGTCAACTCTCCCAGTCCTGGCAGACACATCAGCCTCCATTCATCTTCTCTGTGTAACTTGGCTCCACTCAAGGCTCTCACTGAAATTACCTCTAGTGTTCACTGTCACACCCCTTCCATACTGTGTAAATTCAAAATATCAAAAGCCATTAATATCTCCTTTAGAACACTGCGTCTTTGGACTTTAGAGTCTTTGACTATTGTGACAGAGTGAAGAAAAATGTAGATTGAATAACATATTATCAAAAACCTCACAACAATGAGGTATAGGGTATACTTGCCACCAATCCTCCAACCATTTTCATTGTTTACTTTAAGACTTTTCCTTATTCTTTTTATTAATTTAAGAGTAAAATGTTTGAGCACATCTATATTCCTGCTACACATAGATAATTGCAATGTTAAGATAACCATTATCAAAGAAAAATACAAGACCAGCTTATTCTCATTTGCCCCTTGAAAATACCTCATCAATCAAGAGAAAAATCTGGTACAAGAGATGATGAAACATAACTCTTTTAGAAGAAAACACTTTTACCAACAAGGAAAATAACCTGTTCAGTTAGCTTTTACTGTTCACTTCTGTTAGAGGCGGTCTTGCCTGCAGACTTCTATTTTCTCCTAGTTCTCCAGGAAAATAATTCCAGCTGATGACTTGTGGAGCTTCCAGTTCCCACCTTTTATTCTTTAGCAGGCTGCAGAGAGAAACATCTTTGACAACTTAAACCTTCAGTTTCTTCATACTTGTGTTCAGAATACGTTTTCAATTTCCCATCCAACATACATTTTCTAGTGCTGCTGCAATACAATAGAGAAGCCTGTAGTTGTAAAATGTAAAATATTACCAAATGCTACCTTATGGGAATATACAATTAGTCAACAAAGTAATTGCTTGCAAGGACCTTAATTCCATAAGACTGTGGAAAGTGTTTCTTCCTTTCATTCTTCCTCCATTTTGTTTTTCAAGATAAATAGATTTTGGAAGAAATAGATACCTGAAACAGAATTCTGTATTTTATTTAATCACAATCAGAAAATGTTGTGAACTCGATTTCTTTAAAAAGGGTGATGGAGATATTTAGTAGCTTTTGATCATGATGGTGATTTTGGAGTACTTACAATAACTTATGCAAGCTAGCAGGAGTGTTGCTTTGGTACCCTCATCTAACCCAAACCCTGCTGGTTTTCCCTCCAAAATACCCTTCACTGATTTTAGCTTTGATTTCTGCTACTCTAAAAACAGTGTGAGACATGAATCCTTTCCAGGTTAATCATGCAGCCTCCAAGGTCTCTCATTTTCCTTTGGAGAGATGAAATGTGAATGTCTCTGGATCTTAAAGACATCTCAGGACAGGCATAAGAGTGAACTTTTGGAACTGCAAGCACAGTAGCTGGCCAGCAGTGTCTCCAGGCTGTGAACTTCAAACCAGTGGTAGTGCAGACACCAGCTATAGTATTTTGCAAGTGCACCATAGAAATTTCTAACTGATCTATAGGAGGTTATAGAAACTTTGGAAAATAAGGGTTACTGGGGTTTAGTGGCGAATTGTGAAGAATAGTAATGATCCTTGAGCCAATAGCGTCCCCCAGGGCATCTGTCTCAGCCATATTTTCAACTGTTGCACTTCTAACTGGGCTGATCATTGAATCATAGACTATCTCAGATTGGAAGTGACCTGTAAAATCATCAAGTCCAACTCACTGGACTACCTGTAACTAAATCGTATGACTAGGAGTGTCATCCAGATGCTCCTTGAAATCTGATGGGCTTAGTGCTGTGACCACATCTCTGGGGAGGCTATTCCAGTGATCAACCACCCTCTCAGTAAGAACCTTTCCCTGACGTGCAATCTGAACTTCCCCCGATGCTTCTTCCTCCTATTTCATTGTGTTCAAATGAACTCTTGACTTATTTACCCGCCAGGTCTAGAAGCCAGTAGTCTATTTTCTACCATCCAGCATCAAAGTTAGTGAACGAGGAATTCCCCATCTAGGGTATCAGATATTTCAAGGGATATTAAAAACAAAGCTCTCCATTGAGATCATCTCAGAGCATGGCATCAACATCTCAGTTGATTCTTCTTTACCAGTCACAGCTGACCTGGGTCTCAGCCTTAGCATTAGGCTGTTCTTGAAAACATTGCCAAGAGGTATCACCGACCCCTTGTGCCGCTGCCAGCGACTGGTCTTTCCTCCATAAATGCTTAATGAAGTTTCCAAGCAGTGTGAAGCAACTTGATGGTCATTTGGGGATAAAAGGACAAAGCCCTGACATGTGTATGGTCTTAAGTATTTCAGGGTCAAAACTCGATGTGAACATAAAAGTACCCACAGCAAATGCTTTTCTCAGCACAAGTTATTTCAGTTTTAGTTCCCATAGGGTAATAAACTGTGTTGATTTAATGGTGTTTATGCTTGGAGTTACAACTTTGGGAATAAAATACTCAGACAGTTACAGCAATTAAAAACCTGCAGTCATGCAGAAGCCTAGAACAACACAAGCAAATGCACATACACAAAAGCTGGTAACATTTTGCTTCTGTGGACCTCAGGCCAGCTGAGAGTCACCAAGGGCGCATAAAAGGTGCGGACACCCTGAAACAGTCACAGCTCTCCTGGACACCTCCCAAATTAATCACACACATACATTTCAGTATTATCAGCACAGCTGCTTCTGCACCATGCAGCAAACCAGCCTGGGGGTTAACTGGTTGAAAAATTAACCCAGAAGGTAAAGAGGAAGAAAAAGTTGTGGGGTCTTTGCCTTCAACTCACAGAGCTGTCACATACAAGTGGCTGAGCTGGCACCGCTGAACAGGAGAATGCTCTGTCTGGGGGACATTATCTTGTTTTGTTAGCAAGGGGTTTGCTACATGAAGTTGCAAGTTGTAACACTGCTTTCTTCCCATCATCATTTTGATGCATTATATAGATGTATTTATTACTAATGTTTCTTCTTAGCCAGACGTGGGCCTATTTCAATTTCCACACTAAGTATCCCCCTCCCAAAAAACAGGGTATTTGTTTCAAGTTCTTTAGCACTGTGGAAACAGGTTTTCATCACCAGATCTCATTTCACTACTCTTTACCTGTTTTGGAAAAGGGACAGAACTTGTATATCCCTTTTTACAGGGATATACAAGATTATTATACAAAGATTATCCCTTTTTCCCTTTAGTTTTCTAGGTACAGCCTCAAGTATCTGGATGTGTATCACAAAGTTTTTAGAATATCAGTAAGTAAAATCCATACATAGTTTCAGGCAATATCTGCCCTTCTCCTACTCCTCTGTTGCAGCCTAACTGCAGTTTCAGTTCTCAAAATCCCTTCTACTACAAGAACACAAGACACCAGTAATATTCTTGATTCCTCCTGCTCTCTTACATAGGTAAATGAAAGATGGACCGCCTTATTTTGCTGGGGTGCCTTCCACCATTTTCACTGCACTTCTCCCTCAGAGTGGGGTTTGGTTGAAAAGGTCCCTTTGCAGACCACAGACACCACCTTCAAATTGCTAACTATGGGAACATGGATAGCTAGTATCAGAATTGACATGGATAAGACTTAAACCTCAAGTAACATCTTCAGATACCTGAGTGCTATGACATCTGGATTCAGAATATAATCTAAAACTATGGATTAAGGTGAAATATCAAAACCCAAACAAACTGAAATGCCAGAGTTTATCCTCCCCAAAAGGAGTGTTTCTCCCCAGGGTGAAGCCAACATCCCTCAGAGGCAGCAGCAGAGGCTGAGGGTCAGTTCAAGGCATGTTTCAGAGAGGAGGTGAGTGCCAGGCCTTGGGGCATTTGCACATTGCTGACTCCTGTCCTAATCTCTGCACTTTGGGAAAATCCTCTGTGCCGTTAGCTAGAGAAAATTCCTGTACAGAAAGTAAGAGGACTGAGGAGGAAGGTGACTAATACTCAGTCAACAGCAGCTCCTTGGGGAGGAAGGGAAGGAAATCTAGACATATGCAACTTTTTAATTCCAGCAGGACTTGAAGCTGGGAAATGTGACAGTCTCCCTGTCCTCCCAGCACAGCCTCGTGCTAAGGGCTAGGTCTGCAGCTGGCTCCAGAGCAGCTGCTGGAAGGATTTTTAGGGCATCCCATCAAGGCAGTACCATGCAACCAGGGACTAGCATGCCATCAGTAACGAAACAGTGTTGGACCATATTACCCTTAAATGAAAAGGGATGCTGCTTCTGCTGTTGCCAACAGAGGACCTGCACAATCACAATAATAATTCTGCTCACCGTGCTGTGATTTAAAGACTTGAAGAGACAGATTTCCAATCTGCCTTTGCTGACCCTGAGACCCTCCCTATTTCAGGTTCACTTTCATGCGTGTACCTTAGGTCAGATGGATACAGAAGTCTCTCCTTCTCTGTGACCCATCTGCTCACACAATTTAATTTGTGGATTTGTACTGGCAGAATAAGAGGTCAGCTCCTGAAAACCAAGCCTTAACATGTCCTGTTGACAGCTTCTCAGATATTGCCTATCTGCTACCCATATCACAGCTCATGTATTCTTTCCTCATAACAGTAACAAATCTCCCTTCATTCTCCAGCCTGTCATCCTTTTGCCCTGAGAATTTCCAATAACATCCTAAAAAACCAGCAGAGCCTGAATGAAAGACCTGAGAAAATCCTGCAACCGATGCAATGCTCCTGTATAATCCCTTAAACATGGCATATATTAATATAAATCTATAACAACAGTAAATCCCTGGAACAAAACAGTACGGGGTTTGCCTTGTTTATTTTTTTGGGGTTTCTCTTTGTCACTCCATGTATGTTAAAGACAGTAAGCAGCAGTATGCAACCAGCACATTACTCTCAGCTAATCCATGCCTATGAGGCATTCCAGCTGCTCCTTCAACCTGAGCTGTTTTGAAATGCATTTGAACCTTGTTTGAGCTGGCATGATATAGTATCTGAAAGAGCAATTTAATGCAATTTCTCATCTATTTCACTGATTGCAACCATTTAGTGCAATCTTAAAGAAAGATGATTAGAACTCACTGGTTCTTAATGTTTAATTTATTTACATTCATGTCTGCTAGAGAGCCATTTCATTCATCTCCTAAATGATAGCATAAAACCATTGAAAAATGATGTGCAATAAACATTATTATTATACTGCTGTCCTCACTAGCAGATAACAACTGCTGTCATTCGTAACACTGATTGACCTATATGGCACAGGTCTTCAAATTCTAGCCATAATAAAACACATTACAGGCATAACAGTTCTGTATTGATGCCTGGCACAATAATAGGGTTTTACTTAAAATAAAATTCAAGCAAGACTGGTATTTCTGTGCAGGTAGGTTGAAGCACAGCTGCTCTTTGAAAGAAAAAAGACCCGACACGTAAATGTCATATTAGCTGAAAAGAAAGGGTGAATTTTTGGAACCATGACTGCATCCTAATTGGCACTTCTGGTGTTGTTGCCTAGTGCAGAGGCATTCGTATTAAGCTGAACAAATGCCACATTTGCATTTCCGGTAAGTGCTAGCATTTTCCACATTTCTCATATATCTCTTGTTTAAATAAGCATACCTGAAACGTTACCTAAATTAGACTGCCAAGATAGCTTACTATCTCATTCTCATTGACTGAACTTGGACTTTGTATAATAATAGCCTTGATTCAAGGTAAAGATCCCTGCCAACAACATGTGGAGGATTAAAATAAGAGCAACATCAAAAGTTAAAGTGGCTACAATGGAGATCATCTAACAAAGAAAGCAGCAGACACCAGCCTGTGCCAACAAAAACAAACTATTTAACAAAATTTCCAGTAAATGAATGCATTCATGACTGGAAAACTTTTTTTTTTTTTTTTTTTTTTTTTGTTTTGTTTTGTTTTAACATAATACAGATATTTTGTGATTGCAATATTATAAAATGCTTTTTCTTCTATTTGGCAAAAAGCAAGATTTGTCATATTATTACTTCTTTTGAAGGCATTGTACTATTATGAAAGAAGGTATACTTTTTTTTGATGGAATTAAAGTATTGAATAATTGAAAGTTACTCTTAATTCCAGCTGTGCAGTGTGACTTCTAAGTTTTAAGTGGAAAAAATAAGGAAGTAAAACTAAGTTACTTTTGCATAATGTATAGATAAATATATATCTATAAAATAAAGGTGTTTGCTATGTTTTAAACCCATACACACACAACACAACACAACACTGATTAGACCTATAAAAGTGTTCTTCTAACAAGGAACCTGGAATCAAAATGCAAGTTTTTATTTCCTCTCATTCAGAAAGCAACAGTGTGAAACAGGCACTTTCTACTTATACAAATAAAAAACATGTTACTTTTCTTGAAATTCCAGCATTGAATAAGACAGAAAGACAGATGGAAGGATGGATGGACTCTTCACATCACACTATATTACCATCTGAATTGCTTTGCCAGGTTCCAACCTGTCACACATGGGCAAACCCTAGATAGTCAGTGAGGTTTCTCAGATGTCATTGCCGTTTTCCTGCCAAACTGGCATTACCAAATTGATACAACTTCAGAAAACTGAACCTAACTGACTTTAAGCTGAATTTCCACAGCTGAAAAGTAAAAGAACAACCCACAACCCATCTCATTTGATGAAAATACTGATACTGCACACAAAATCAGTCAAGTTACAAAAAAATAAACCCAAACAAAACCAACACAAACTCAGTTTAAGTCCCTTTTTAAGACCCTTTAATTCTAGTAAAACATAGGTACTTGAAAATTCACAAAGGACTAATTAAATGAGGGCTCCCAAGTAGTTCCCACCACAATTTTTCACTATTTCTATATTTAATTATTTTATCTTTATGCATTCTGATATTATTTCTGAATGAACCAACATACATATGCACACTTTTATGGCAGAAGGGGGTGAGAGAAAAGTTTGTTGAGAAAGATGGTGACCTTGCAGATAAAGACAGCAGTGACATGGGAACATGATTACAAGGATCTCTGAGCACCAGTCACAGCACTGCAGAGTGATGCCTTTCTTGGGTGTAAAGGCTCCGTGAGCGCCTATATGGCTGCTCCCATGCAGGAAGGGGAATGATCTTGTAAAGCTGCACTCTCTGCTCTTCCATAACTAAAATCTCATACTCCCTTTATAACTGCCATTTCCATGGCATAACTCTTGAACAATCAGCCTCTCTAAGTGAAAACATAGCTACCCACACAACTGTAAAGAAACATCTCAAAAACCCAAACAAACAAGCTACTCCAAACAGCAGAATTTCAGTCCAGTCTCAATGGTTTACAAATGATATTGTCTTAGCCATATAATATTTATGTTTCTCTTACCAAATTCACGGCTTCCTCTTAAAATGCTAGGTCTTCCCTTCTCAAAATAGCCTTTCTTATGACTGCAAGGATTTGGAGGTTTGGAACAAAGGTTGCTTACATGGTGCAGCCAATTCCCTCTTATAACCACTAAAGCAAAACTGTTTGGATACTGATAAGGGTCTGTGGCACCTTTCAAAATTCATGCCACACATAGAGTGCATCAGCTGGAAAAGAACAAAACCAAGAAATGTTTCTCTGATGTCCTCCCAGTGTACCTAACTGCTGTATACTAGCCTGAGGTGTCTGGAGTGTTAGGGCATCAGTCCTGCAGGTATCTTTGGGTTTTAGTTCTCAGGGGATTCTTTAAAATCAAGTAAAACTTGTTTGAAATGCCCAGGCATACAATGACCTGCTTCATTAAGCGCGGTATTGCTACCCCATCACTGCATAAGGAGCATTTGCTTTCTATTGGAAGTAAAGTTTCATCTGTTTCTGGTGAATTTTGAACAGCTTTAGTTACCTTGGCAAGAGATTAAGAGCCCCTTCCCCACTTTCCTCCATTTTGCCAGCAGGAAGGAAAGAGAACATTTACCTGAGTTATGTTGTCTCTCCAGCACAGTGTACACATAGTCACCAAGACAACAGCTGCATAGCAGTCCTATCCTGGTGAAATTAAGCTGTGTTGGATAATGTAATATTAGGAGTAGAAAACGTTTGGTGTGAAAAAACCTAAACACTTCCCTATTTTCCCCAGAAAAAAAACAAACACAAAAGAACAAGCAAACAAAAACCCAAAACAAACTAACAAAAACCAACCAGACCAAAGCACAAAACCACAATACAATAGGTTCAAAATATGTATGGTATCTACTAGAAATGGAGGAGCAGTGGAGGCAGTTGCTCTGAACTGACAAACTCCAAACCAGGGATGTGCAACTGTACCAGAAAAGCATGGACCCTTTCTGACTCCTGTCTCACACAAGTGGTATCATCCCTTTAGCTGCTATTTCACCAAGGCTATGGACACATGAACACCTTAACTTTTGGCAAGCGATCTCAATTTTTAAAAGCTGTAAATGACAACAAAACTCTTAAAAGCACTGTAAACTTACCTGGATTGGAGCAAAACCACCAACAGATGAGTCAGGGTAAATCGTGTCACACTTCCAATCACTTAGTTGAGCAGTGCAATTTGCTCCACATTTATGACTTTGGTGTCAGCTCCTTGCTCTGGGGTGCCTAGTCTTATAAAGTCTGAGCTAGTCACACAGCAAGATTTAATGCCGATAACTCTGCCTCCCAAATCCTTGTTATGTGTGTGCTGTGGATAGCACAGGACAGAGCAGGGAAAAGGCAGTAGCTACTCTCTTAAGCTTCTTTAGAAGCTTCTGGTATTTCATAGCTATCCCAGCATTAATTAGGACTCTGATTTAAAGTTTCAGCAGTCCCCTAGGACAGTAGCAGCTACAGCAGAAAAATAAATACTTGGGTTTTCTTTTGCCTTACACTGATCAAGGAAACACTGACACCAATCCATTTTCACATTTCTCTGTGACTTCAAGCAAAAGATTAAAGAGGGTCAGACTGAATGTTGAATTGGGCCTAGTGCGTTTTCAGTTTTGGGAAACAAACAAAATTATATTGTGCAAACCAGGAGACAGCAAAAGTCATCAGTGTGGATAATTCCTTTTATCTGATTGCCCCTTACACTGTACATGCAAGCAGAGTAGTCCCTTTTCTTATTCATTTGGTCTATTTCTTATCTATGTTTCTTTAGAAATTACTGAGAAAAACAGGCAAATTATGAGCCTGGAAATCTACATGTTTCAGTTTTGTACAAAGCATTGTGACCTTTTTCTGCTCTCTAATAACTACAAAGTGTCGTGCTTTTAAAAGTTCAAACTTGTCATTTTGTTAATTCTGGATGATGACAAGTGTACACCATATATTTGAAAGATATTGGTTGGAAAATAAGAATGATATTAACATTCAAATTGATTAACCTTTGCAGGATGTCATATTATACTGGCTGAAGTGGGCTGAATTATCAACAGTACTATTTCAGGTGTCCAATTAAAGCACTCTGATTCACCACACCTACAGACACCCATTTCCTCCCTCTGGCTCAGGGGGAAAGCTGGCCTTCTCATGGCACCTGCTGCCTCTTCCACTGTTTCATTTAACATGCTTTAGGGCATGACATATGTCTTCAAACCACCACCAAGCAATGGTGCTGAGGATCTTTTCTAATTTGCCTAGGTACTTATGGTTTTCATTCTAGTCTGTGCACCCTTGACAAATTAAGATGTCCCTGGCATTGGACAGCTGAATCACAGTTCTGAACTTGGGCAGTTCTTGCCTTTCCTACGTGGGGTAGTCAAGTAAGCTGCTATTAGTTGTACAGATTGAGCAGATGCTAAGTGATTAGTAAGTCTGGGAAATGTATTCCTGACTGATTCCAGGAGCTCTACCATTGAATTTAGAGTGAGATACTGAAAATTCAATAAACTGCACAGCTTGAGAACATTGTATTCTTCCAAAGTGCTGAAGGCTGGGAGGAAGGAAGGGCACATTTTAATGCTTAAGAGATCTGCATCTGTAAAATGCACAGGGGTGGCCAGATTCTCTTCAAGCTTTCGAGCTGCTGATAATCAAACCAGCAATCACACATTCACCAGCTTATGCTTGGTATTAAATGTTCTTTTTTGATGAAGCTTCTTAGCTGCTTTTCCTGTGTAGAGGAAATGAGTAGTATGCAGGAATACTCTAACTTCTGCTGTTTTTGTCTGCCTCACTCATTCCTCAGGACTGTTGGCAATGCACCAAATGCAAGAAGTTTAACTCTCCAGGCAAACGGTACTGTTACCGCTGCTGGGCCTTGCGGAAAGACTGGTACTCAGATTGTCCCAAACTGGTTCATTCTCTTTCCCTGTCCAGCATTGACGCTATCCAAAACAAACAGGATGATGAAGGGATCGATGTCCCGGACTGCCGAAGGACTATTTCAGCTCCAGTTGGCCAACGCAAAGAGCTGTACGTGGTAGAAACCAAATCACGTGTAGATCCCTGCAGCTCTATTGAGTCTTTGGATTTGGCACAGGAATGTGAGAGCCAGGAGTCTTTGTTGCATTTCACTGAGCATAAAAAGGAGGAGGAAATTCAGTCTTTAGAGAGTATCAAAAAATTGCTGAACCCTTGCTTCCTGTGCCATCACAGACCACGGGATGGGAATATTGTCCATGGAAGGACTGCTCATCTTGTGGCCTGTTTCAAGTGTGCAAAGATGCTGAAGAAAAAGAGATCACCTTGCCCCGTGTGCAGGAAAGACATCGAGATGGTGATCAGGATCTTTATGGGGTAGTTGTGCCAGTTCAGGCCTTCTCCCCTGAAAGATTGCACACAAGTTTCCTTGCACTCACACCAACCCTGACTTCAGAGCTCGGACAGGGAATACCAAAGAGAAGTAAGATTCAAATCTGACTAAGAACATGGAGAAATCCTTTACATTCAATGAAGCAGCATCCACATTTCAAATGTCCATTTAAATTAAAGCCCATGGGGAGCAGGGAGTGACTGTCACATTGGTATCTCAACACCCCAGCTTTGAAGTTGTCTAAATGTTCTGATTTCAGCTCAGTGCTGTCACTGGGATGCTCTGTTCTGACAACTGGCTCTTGAAGAAAGCAAGTTTTGGAAAGAGTTAGAACTTTGGCTGTTGGAGTGGTGTTCTCCAGTGAGTCAAATCCTGTGCAATGCCTTTGAAGGGGGGAGTCTGCATCTTAAATACGTATATATAGATAAATGCAGGGGTGGGAAAGAGGGTGGGAGGGTGGGAAAGAGGGTCCAAGCATCAGTTCTCCTCAGGGCAGTGAGAAGTAAACAACCTGGCTTCTGATTCTGTTGTGTGGTTTAACATGGGTTTGTTAGATAAGGTGAAGGTCCTTCTGCTACCAATCTTGAAATAAGCCCTCCCAAATTTTTAATCCATAGCTATCTCAGGTCCCAGATCAGATAGCAGAAGCATAGGCTGTTACATTTTGCTTTGATATTGGATCTTTTCATTGCTATTGATTCTTCTTTTTCCCATTTAAATCCAGGTCTGTGTCACCTAGCATAGCTTGGCTGAAGCCTGTCCAGCATTAGCTCAGAATCTGATCTGCCAGCTGGATTAACTGAGAGCTCTGTGCACGTTTGGCGATGTTCTCATAGCTCTGTGCTTGCAGCACTGTCGCAGCTCCTCTCTGCCTCATCTTGTCAGATAAAAGATGCTCAATTCAGAGCCTGATGTGGTTTTAAAGACAGGATATGAGCCTTTGAGGAGAAAAAAAGGTGATTTCTGTAAAGCACTGACTGCAGCTGGTTAGTTTGTGGGCTGCGCTTGGTGTCAGTCTGAGATCACATCCTGGAGTGTGTGCTCAAACCTTTCTGTTCTGCAGGGCTTTGGAGGGCCTATGTCATGCAGCAGTAGCAATAGTGCCTTCACCATTCAGGTACACAGGTGTTTGCATTCAGTACCGTGCGTAGAATAAACCCTGTTTCATCACCTCTAGAATTCCCTCTCTAGTCTAAGAAACACAGTTGAAGACAGAAAAAGAGGTGG
>JBCJKH010017621.1:0-10384 GCA_039877255.1 Loriculus beryllinus
AGAGGATGAGCACTCCCAGTAATGATACTGGTTGTTTCCTATTTAGGCTGTCTCACAATGGCAACAATAATTATTGAACCAATCCACCATTTTTCTTTTTAATATATAGTAGAAGCTTTTGTTTGTTTTTCTTGAGAAACACACTTTGCCTAACATACCCTCTATTTTTAACAATGAAAATCTAGGTTCTTGTGATCATCTTGAATACCAGTCTTGAGCCATGCTAGAATAAAATATATTGCACCAGCTGGTACAGAGTGTTCCCGAATCACTGTTTTTGGTATACAACCACCCTTTTCTGGTCTAACACAAGAGGAGCAAAACTGAAGCTGCTCCTCAAAGTTAGGAATATTTTTTAAGTTGCACTTAATTAGGTCTCTGGTTAGAAAATCTGAATGAAATGCCCATGCTTAGAGTGCAGGAGTATATTAGCAATGGAGAGTGCATGTGTCACCTCCATGTTAGTAACAACTTTTTTTGTAAGAATCCTTTGAGTAGATACTAATTCAGACACTGAAGAGAGCATAAGAAAACATTAATTTTTCTTAGACAATGTAGGTTGACCCTATTTAAACAGATGAAAAGGACATGGGTTAAACATTCTTATAAATGTGAATAATGTATCTCTTCTTCTGAAGCACTGTTTTAATATAGTCTTTTGTGGGAAATGACTGCTTCAGCAATTCCCTCTCCTTACTGGACAAATGAGATACAAATCCATTCTATTACTACTGTGAGTCTCATATTGGGTCTCATAAAGTTCCCACCAGTCCTATTTAGGGAAATGTGAGCAATCCTGTGCACATCTGATTAGAGATCTTCATATTACATTGCATGATCATATCATGCATAGCTAAAAGGCATTTTTAGACAGTAATACTTCTTTTGCAATTGCTCTTGAAAAGCACTGATAGATCTATGTGAGTTCAGCCTCTTGTGGAAAAAAAAAAACCCTCATTGCAGCAATCATTGTATCTTTATAATTAGCTTAATGAAGTCTTTTTTTTTTTTTTTATTGCTCCACTGATAGAAATACTGTCTTGCAAAATGACAGTTCTGAGTTGCAATTAAGAATTTAGTACAACCTTGATACAGCAGATGGAGGACATTAATGAAAGTTTACTGTGAAAGAGCAGCCCAGTGATGGAAACCAAGTTAGGAAACAAATTAGATATAAACTGAGAGGGCACTGACATACATCCTTTTCGAAATCATTTGCATATACCATACTGCACATTAGCAGATACTCTATTATTGCTACGAACACAAATAATTTCTTGGCATCCCAATCAAGACCATGTGGGTACTAAAGGATGAGGAAACACACCCCTTTCTTTTTAATTTCATGTCTGGACTCAATGAACGATAAAAAAAGCCCCTGATCTTTGCAGAAGTTGCAAATACATGTTGAAGAACGGTGGCAGAATGCGAGATACAAGAAGCCATCATCCTCCAAGTATGCGCAGAGCCCCCATTCAAGCAGAAAGCAGAACATTTGCGGTCACAGCTGCTGCCTGGGCAGAGCACAGCAGCCACTGCTCTGACTGCAACTAGCCGGCCACCCACTTGCCTTCATTGAATAATAGGATCAGCTAGGTTGGAAAAGACCTTTAGGATTATTAAATCCAACCATCACCCCAGGACTGCCAAGACCACCACTGAACCATGACACTGAGCGCCTCATCTACACGGTTTTTGAACACTTCCAGGGATGGCGATTCCACCACTTTTCTGGGCAGCCTGTTCCAATGCCTGACGGCATTCTCTCTAAAGAATTTTTTCCTAATATCCAACCTAAATCTCCCCAAGCACAGCTTGATGCTGCTACCTCTTGTCCTATCACTTGCTACCTGGGAGAAGAGACCAGCCCCCCACCTCACTACAACCTCCTTCCAGGTATTTGTAGAGAGTGATAAGGTCCCCCGTGAGCCTTCTCTTCTCCAGACTGAACAACCCCGGTTCCCTCAGCCACTCCTCATAAGAACTGAGCTCCAGGCCCTCCACCAGCTTTGTTGCCCTTCTATGGACCTGCTCCAGCACCTCAATGTCTTTCTTGTAGTGAGGGGCATGGAAGTGAACAGTGCTCGAGGTGCAGCCTCACCAGTGCTGAGTACAGGTGGATGATCACTGCACTGGCCCTGCTGGACACACCATTTCTGATACAGGCCAGGATGCCATTGGCCTTCTTGGCTGCCTGGGCACAAACTGCTCATGCTCAGCTCCATCGATCAGCACTCCCAGGTCCTTTACCTCCAAGCAGTTTGGATGTTTCCAGCCAATGTTTCCAGCCACTCTTTCCCAGGCCTGCAGCATCGTATGGGGCTGTTGTGACCCAAGTGCAGGACTCAGCACTGCGCCTTGTTGAACCGCATACCCGTGGCCATAGCCCATCGATCCAGCCTTCAGCACACCAGTCCCCGGCACCATCACCACATCACCCCGGTAGGGCGCTCCGAGCCATTATGCCAGGAATACGCCAGGTTTTAAGCTTCACAGTTTCCTTATCGCTGTCCCGCCGGGCCGGGGCCGGGGCCGGGGCCGGGGCCGGGGCCGGGGCCCGTTCCAAGCGAGCTCCACCTACACCTCACTCAATCCCTATCCCTAACCCTAACCCTAACCTCAGCCAGCCCCTTACGTTCCCGCAGGCAGCGGGCGGGCTCGGCCCGGGGCTGTTGTTGCTTATGGGAGTTGTAGTCGTCTATGCTGCCGCTGGCGCGACCCCCGGGGCTGCAGCGGGGAGGGAAGCTCCCAGCGTGCTCCGCGCGAGGCAACAGCGACCGCGGACTCTGCGGGCCGCAGGGTGGCAGGGGGTGGACTACATTTCCCAAAATGCACCGCGGCCGCCGTTGGCCAGGCGGGGCTTGCTGGCGGCGGAACCGGCGCGGCGGTTGAATGTGGCGGGGAGACGAGCGCGATGGAGTTATCGTCGCTCGTCAAGAAGCTGGGTAACGGCTCCCCTCGCTCTCCCGGGGCGCCAGGACTAGCTGTCGAGGAGCGTCGCGGCTGTCCTGGTGCCTCCGCGGGCCTGTGTGCAGGGTTTCGGCGGGGGCCCTGCCCTGCCGTCGTCGTACGGCGTGGCGGGGGCTTCACCTGCTAAACGGGGCCGTCGGTCCTGTGTGGAGCCCGGCTGCTGGTAGGGGGTGAAGGGAGGGAGCTGAAGACTCCTTTCTTGGCACTCGGGGAGCACGGCTGCCCCTGCCCGGCCTCTGCTTCCGCCGCACTCCCGATCAGTTTCTGCTTTGAGCCCCTTGTCAGTTTTCTGCCTTTTGCTTTTCCATTCGACTGGCCGCTGCAGGCGTGGAGGGGACTGTGGCACAGGGTGACTCTTCCCTACGGAACGCCGCAGGCTTTCCTCTTCAGACAGTGCTTTTTCCTCCAGTGGTCTTGGGTAGACTTTTGTCCGACTTGTTGGTGTGATGCATTTTTCGGGATCCACAATAAGGTGTTCAGGTTTTAGTCATGTGCTTTAAGAAAAAGGCTATTCTCTTATAATTTAGCACCAGATTATATCAGTATGTTTTATAGTATTTCACCTCTTTACACCATGCAAACATATTTGAATAGCTTCCTGCTGCTGGGAGCAGTCATATTTGTCTTCCTGGTAAGCATTATCTGGCAGTGTTAAAAGCCAGCTTTTTTTCGCCAATCTTTAGCAGTATTCTGTTTGCCCAAATAAGGAGTAACTTATGACATATAATTTTATGAGTTCTTGAATCCTGTTTTGTTTGTTTGGTTTTGCTTTTTTGACAGGTCACGAACTGGCAGAGATAAGAGAACGATCTCTGAAGACTATTCTGTTTAAATTAGATCATAACTTGATTTCATATGCAGATCTAGTCCATGAGAAAGTGCTTTTCCGTAATCTTTTGGAGTGGTTCAATTTTCCAGTTGTACCAATAAAAGAGGAAGTACTAAGTTTTGTGAACAATTTGATCAAGGTATGACATTCTAACATTTATTTATAATTAAACTATATGTCTTTATCAGTGAGACCTTGATGGGCTGCAGAATTGAGTGAGGAGAAACCATATGAGGTTCAATAAAGGCAAGAGTAGGGTACTGTACCTGGGGATGAAGAACTCTTAAGTACCAGTACAGGTTGAGTGCTGACCTATTAAATAGCAGTTCAGCTGAAAAGGACCTGGGAGTACTGGTAGATGATAAGTTCACTCTGATTCAGCAGTGTGCCCTTGCAGCCAGGAGGGCCTATAGTATCCTGTGAGGCATCAGGAGGAGTGTGGCCAGCAGGTCAAGGGAGGTGGATCTCCTGCTCTACTCAACTGTAATGAGACCACATCTCGAGCACTGTGTCCAGCTCTGGGTTCCTCAGTATAAGAAAGACAAGGAAGTACTGGAGAGGGTCCAGCAGAGGGTCACAAGGATGATCGGGGTCTGGAGCATCTCTCTCACGAAGAGAGATTGCAGGAGCTGGGCCTGCTAAGAGAAGAGAAGACTGAGAAGAGGTCACATTAATGCATACAAATATCTCAAAGGCAGGTGCCAGGACAATGGTGCCAGACTCTTTTCAGTGGTGCCCAGGAACAGAATGAGGAGCAGTGGCCAGAAACAGAAACACAAGAAGTTTCACCTCAGTATGAGGAAGAACTTCTTTACGTTGAGAGTGTCAGAGCACTGAAACAGGCTGTCCAGGGTGTTTGTGGAGTCTCCCTCTCTGGAGGCATTCAAAACCACCTAGGCTCATTCCTGTGTAATCTGCTCTAGTTGGCCCTGCCTTGGCAGGGGTTTGGACTGGATGATCTCCAGAGGTGCCTTCCAACTGTAACAATTCTATGGGTCTGTGTTTAGAATCCTGGAGTTAAATAAAATTGTTTCTTGTTTTTGTAGCTCCATGTAATTAGATTTACTGATTTTAAATACAGGAATAATAAAGCCACTGTGTGTAGACAAAAAATTAAAACAATTTGAACGACTAGAAATGGGTCAGAGTTGGGGAAAAGAATAATTCATTTCTGGGTTTCTACTTTAATTTCTCTCTTCCTTCAGTTTCTCATTTAGTGTTTAATTTCTTCCTTGGGGCATGTCTTGCAGCTAATCATTTGCACTGTTCCTGGAAACTGAAGATTTAAACGATGGTGCAACTTTTTTAAAAGAGTTGATAAAATGTTTCAGACATTTCAGAGATCTCAGATTCTTACGTTTTTGTGTTTTAATCACTAAGAAGCAGCTATGCAGAGGAAAAAAAAAATCTGTCCTTGATGAATGGCCTAAATGAATAAAGGCGAAATATAACTTCAGTTTTGATTACATCTTTCCTCCCTATGCTGCCACCCCCCACACTTCCTAAGAGACATTGGGACTTTTCAGGCTAACTTTGTCAGTTATTTGTCCTAATGTAGCATCCACCTGCTGCTCAGAGAATGGTTGAAATTGGTGCAGTGGAATTCTTCTCTCAGCTTCGTCCCAGTGTGAATCCAAACTTGCAGGCCATAATTGATGGGATTGTGGATGGACTGTTCTTCCTTCCTTCTGGAGTTCCTTCTAGTTCTTTATTTTATGAAACTCAGTCTCAGACTTCAGTAGATCAACCAGGTAAATTACATATTTTGAGGTATGATTTATTTAAAGTGAAAATAGAGGAAATGTTTCTAGGCTGGTATTTTCAGGCAAAGCAGGCAGATTATTCCTGAGAGATCAGTGAAGTATATGGAAAGCAGATTCTGCTAGAGAAGGAGTGTTAGCTTAATCAGATAATGCTATTCCTGTAAAGGCATTCTCTGCATAAGAACAATCCTGTTATTTGTAATCAGATCTTCTTTGGTTTTTTCAGTGTGTAACATCTGTTTGCTATAATGTAAAAAGGGCATGATGTAGGAGTAACTTCCAAAGACAGCTTTATGGCAGCAATTTTAGCAATTCTGAACAAATCAACAGTTAAACGACTATGCTTTGCTGCTTTTCTTTGTATAGTAGACTTTAACTTTGAAAGCTATTCAAGCGAAAAAAAAGGCAGTAAGTGATTCTAAGAAAACTACATTAATTGTATTCACTCTGCTTAGTTATGGATAAATATCTGCTATGTATAAATATGTTAGCAGTTTAAAATGACATGTGTGAAGTGCTTCATGTATATGTGAGGTGCTTCTGTTATCTAGCTTGTTATTGATCTGTTATAACGATTTACAGTGCTTCTTAGATGTAGTCAAGAAGTAAACCTATGTGGTTCTCTTCTGCCTTACAAAATTTAGCAAGAGGTATAGAGGAGAAAATTACATACCGCAGCTGTCCTTACTTCATTCTCCTGGTTCTTGTGGGAAATACACTGCTGGTATACTGGATGGTGTAGTAATGGCCACACCTCTGTCACTCATACTGTGCAATCTCAGAGATAAAAGTAATTTCCCTGTGGTTTCTGCAGCCTCTCTAATGCTTGGAGTTTTAGTTTGCTAGAACTATGTAGTGGCTGGTGATTGATTTCCCCCACCCTCTTCTCTCTTTTCTTTCTTGTGCTGCTTTTTTTTTTTTTTTTCATGGTTTTTTTATCTCTCTCTCTTCCCTTTTTTTTCCACCATGCGCTCACATAGGGGCATAATATAATAACTTTTACATATACATTCTTCAGCTATATCTTTTTGAAACTACTAATTTGAAGTATTGTACATAATTTCTCTTTATGCTGTGAATTGTGTATGTGTGTGTATGAAATATTCTTAATGGTTGCTAACAGGATTGTTGTATTCTTTCTATTTCAATTTCAGTAACTGGGAAGAATTGTAAAGTAATAATCTGGGCATTACCTGGTTTGATCCTTTGAACCAAATATCATAATCTGGATAGATTGCTTTTAATATTACATACTTTGTGTGTATTTTGTTATACAGTTTGCATTAATTACATGTATTTAATAATTTACATATTATATACCAGGTAGACAACTTTTTAGCTGACCTGAAAACACAGCAGTTACAGTAGAAAAAGGTTTTAAGTAGTTGATTTAAAAAGTTAATTTTATTATTATGGAGGTGAATTAGAGGAAAGTGGTTGGTTTTTTTTTTTTGGCTACCAGCTCTCCATTGGGCAATACATTTTGTGTAATTATTTTTTACTATTTCTTGTATGGAATGGAAGGTAGTATAGGAAAATGGAAAAAAAAGTTGCAGTTGCAGAATATGATTGGAAAAAATAAGCATTGACACATTCTTTTTTACTCCACTTTCCTGATCATCCGAAACTGTTTTAAATCTGTTTCCTTAACAGGTTAAAACTCAAGGGCAAAAGGGAGGCAGTTCAAGAAAAGCATTGTGATAAATTGAGTTTTGCTTTTGGTTGGGTATTTTCTTTTAGTGTACTTTTTTAAACTTCCTCTCTATGTGTTTTAGTTCTGCCTCAAGAGGAGTTACTCACTGGATATTTTTGTCAAGATAGAAGTCATCTGCCACAGTTAGTAATACCTCCCAAAAAAACAGTTGGTATGTATAGCTATAGAATAAGAATATGTTAATTATAGAAAGTAGCTAGAATTGTAATTTAGATTGAATTCCATTATGAATGTTATTATTGCCTATTTTCCTGTTGTTCTGTGAAATCTGTTATCACAGAAACTACAATTATAATGCTTATGAAAATGACATTCATCTTAATAAATCCTCTCTAGGAAATAGTGTAACTTTGAAATATGGTAAAATATGCTGTAATTAAAAAAAATATTTAAATTGCTAATGCTTTTTAGAAGATTTGTGTTCTGTAATCAAAAGTAGCTGTTTGATTACTGTTTTATTTCAACAAAACTTAGTCTGAAGTACCTTTCTGCTTTTCAGAAAACTGGATTAGGTGCTTTAGAAATCTTTACCTTGTATCTAAATGAAAACCAGTGTTATACTTTTTTTTTTTTTGTCAGTAAAATGATATGAAATGTTTCACAGACACAGACAAATATTTTGGCAAGTTTTTAGATGTACCAGTATACTAGTAGCAGTTCGCAGAAGTGTCATATTTAACACAGAATACAGTGCTGAGAAGTAGATTTTAAAATATGGCTTTGTAGTTATTGTACGTAAATTGCCAGATTACTTTTCGATTAGTGTGTCAGCTATCTTTAGAACTGCACAGTAATTATTACAAACTTTAACTTAAAATAGTTTCAAATTTATATTAGTTAAAAAGTTACTATGTGTCATAATTTAGTAACAACTATCATCTGCTGTAGGAATAAAAGCATCAGGTCTTTTTTTTTTATTAGATTGTGTTAATAAATATTTAGTAGCAGAACAAAATTATAATTTAAAAAACATGATGTGGGGGATTGTATACTCTGCTACTAATGCTATCACTTCTTCTATTTGCTAAAACTTTCTTCAGTAAACATTCCATCTTGATTTGGGGTGACCTTAGTATTATTTTTGGTATTGCTGAAAACTCATCAGAAGCACTTTAGTGTAAGTCTGTATTTACTAAAAAGCCTTTGTATTTCAGATAGTATATAGTTCATAGGTTCTTGACATTGCCATGGAAATACACAGTATAATGTTTCTATAAAATATACTCCGAAATATCCACTCTCTTTTTTTGCAGTGAAATGCTTGAAATTTTCCACATTTCCTTGGCTAACTCTGACTTCAACAGATAGACATGTTCTTTCATCAAATGAAAGGTATGGTAATAAAACCATGACGGTTTGCTGGTAGCTTTTATTTTTCTTGGGTAACAGTGGTTCTGAATTTGTGTCCTCTTGCATCATTACTCTGTTCCTATAAATGACATAATGGGTTAATTTTTTTTTCTTTATTTTTGTTCATGGCACTTCAGTCTGCCTTCTAAATATCTCAAGTGGATTAAAGATTTCATTCAGTTAATTTTGGAACAGTCTGGAATAAAGTCATTATTTAATGTACCACCACAGCCACTTAGTAGAGAAATCCATGCTTTCACTAGTAGCTTAACAAGGTTTAGGCTAGTAAGTTTAAGTACAATGCCTTATCCAGGCACTGCATTATTCATATCATCTTTCTGCAGCGCTTAATTTTTATTTTTTTTTTCTATTTTAACTTTAATTTAGAAAATCAGCATTTGAGGTGGTCCAAGGAAAAGTACGGTAGTTGCAATTCCTTATGAGTTGACATAGAGCTGTGATAGATTTCTAGCATAGCCCGCAATGCAGTTTCATGGATAGGAGCATTTAATAAGTCTACTCTAACCATAAGCTTCCTTGTAATATATATATATTTCCTTTTGAAAGATCCTGAAGCTGGAAAACATCTTCAATATTTAATTTCCTTTATGCCTGAGTCTAGAAGAAGAACATAGATCCTTAAAACTGGACATGTTTGATTTTTTTTTTTTTCCCCAGTGGTTTTGGAAACAGTAAAAATATAAAAAACTGCAGTAGAATACCTAAAAGATTCTTGTTATTTACTATTATACATGCTAGAGGATAGATAACAAATTTCTTCCTTTATGTAACTTCCCACATGTAATTCCAGCACTTCTAAGTCATATATGAGCCTTACTAATGAAAAAACTTCTTTATTGGTAAGAGTTAGATTACTTGCTGTATACCACTGAGATAATCATTAGCTTCACAGGGATTTTCCAGTTTTTTTCTCTTAATTCCAAATTCGGAATCGATAAATTTTTCTGAAAACTTAATTTAACATGGTTTGATAACAACTGGAATTGAGTTTGTTCTTTACTGTATACAAAATGGGCAAAGATAAGGAATAATTCACATTTAAATATGGTATGACAATAGAACTATTGCATATTTTTTCTTCAGATTCTTTAGTTTTATGATCATAACTTTGTTGTAAAGACTTGCTAAAACTAATTATTTCTTTTTGTTTGTTTTAATACATGTTTAAATATGAACTTCATTTTTAGCTCTTTGAGAAGTAACAACCAAAGTTTAATTTGGAGTACATGTGAGCTTCTTCAGGATGTAATTATGCAAGATTTTCCTGCTGAGATCTTCCTTCAAAGGCCAAAGATTGTACAGGCAAGAATTCACATAAAATTTAAGAGTTTTATTGTGCTATGAGTTGTGCCAAGTAAACATTGATGTAAATAATACAGTTCATTTCCAAAAAAAATAGCTAAACAAAAGTTCCTTTATGTAAACTGTAGGTGCATTGAGGAGGGTTCATTAGCTGTGTATTGTGTTTAGAAAGTTACTTAGTTGTAGTAGTTTATATTCCTGTATATTTCCTGGGAGCAATCCCAGGCACAGCTACAGCTTGGGCAGAGAAAAGATTCAGAGCAGCCCTGTGGAGAAGGACTTGGAGATGTTGGTCAATGAGAAACTTAACATGAGCATGCAGTGTATGCTCGCAACCCAGAAAGCCAACCGTATCCCAGGCTGCATCAAAAGGAGCATGACCAGCAGGTCGAAGGAGGTGATCCTGCCCCTCTACTCTGCTCTTGTGAGACCTCA
>JBCJKH010017622.1:0-12201 GCA_039877255.1 Loriculus beryllinus
ACCTTGCACTTGTCATGGTTAAACTTCATGAAGTTGGCATCAGCCCACCTCACAAGCGTGTCAAGGTCCCTCTGGATCGCATTCCTTTCCTCCAGCGTATCCACCGAACCACACAGCTTGGTGTCATCAGCAAACTTGCTGAGGTTGCACTCAATCTCACTGCCCGTGTCAGCGACAAAGATATTAAACAAGACCGGCCCCCTGAGGGACACCACTTGTTACTGGACATTAAGCCACTGACCAGAACTCCTTTTGTGCGGCCACCCAGCCAGCTCCTTATCCACTGATAAGGTGATAAGGTCTCCCCTAAGCCTTCTTTTCTCTAGGCTAAACAAACCCAGTTCTCTCAGCCCTTTCCTATATGGCAGGCTTTCCACTCCTCGTGGGAATTCTCTGGACTCTATCCGGCCATCCACATCTTTTTTGTATTGCAGAGACCAAAGCTGAATACAGTATTCCAGGTGTGGCCTGACAAGCACTGAGTATAGACAGATGATCACTTCTTTCTAGTTCCAAAATAATAATTAATGAGCTGTTCTTTAACTATCTAATAGTTTTGTTGGCTGATGAAGACATCTACAAATCAACTGGCAAAAAAACTTGCAAATAGAGCTTTGGTTCAACAATGGCTATGGGATATCTACCAGACTTGGTCTGGTGATCAGAAGGATGCTACTAACTAAGCTCCTTGGACTTCAAATGAAAAAAAAAAAAGATAAAGCACAGAAGATAAAAAAAGTCTCTGAAAACATTTAGATTACCTGCAGCTGAGTTCAAAAAAAAAAAAAAAGAAAAGCTGCCTGAAATTTAAAAAATAAAATTTTCAGATTATCTAACAGGTTAAAAAAAAATTAGCTAGTGGATTGGTATCTTAATAAATGAGTGAAAATAGATGTACTAACTAGATGTACTAATGAAAATTACTAAAGGGTAATTTGGGACACCTTCAAAAACAATAAGCTGCATTTATTGTCATTGGTGCTAAACATAGGACTTTTTCAGCATTCTGAGTATGCCAGGCTTTTGATATAGTTTCCTATTTATTCAGGCCAATGTTATATGAAATCCAGAAAAAAAGATTCACTGTGTGCTCCTAGTCTCATAGAGACAAACTGTGTTAGTTTTGTTTTGTTTTATTCATTGTTCCAAATGTTAAAATGCATAGGAGATTCTATTGTGAGGAAAAATTAGAAGAATGTTAGCAACTGATAATAGGAAAGAGATGTACAAACCCAAATATTCTGCTAATTTGAACTTACTTCCCAATAGCTTTAGCATACTATCAGAAAACTATTGAAGTCTGTAGATGTATGTAGTACAGACACACAAAATATATGATGCAAAGAAAAGCCAAACAAAAGAAATGTGAAGATGCTCTATTCATTTTTTATTTGCTGATTTTCAAGAAAATGGAAACTGCACAGAGGAACAACTTAAAGTTTTCAGACACATAGCTATGTGAAACTTCACTGACACTAGTATAATTGTCAAAATTGATAGAGCAAGACTTCTTTTCAAGCATTTCCCCTAAGTGTTTTATTTTCTGTGAAAGGTTCAGTGAATACAAAGGCACAACTGTTTTCAAGGGCTATGGGCAGTTCCTACAATTTCTCTGTAAAAGAACTTTATGCATTCTATGCTACAATACCTGAAGTTTAGAATTAAAATTAGTGTAAAATAAGAAGAATGGGAAGGTTAGGATTATTAACATCTAACACTGCGATCTAATTTGTTGTTGTATATGAGAATCATTTATAATCAGACAGATAATTTTACTGACAGGACTTGAAAATACAGTGAAAGACCTGGACTCTTTTAGTGTTCTGATATTGGTACTGGTGAAGATTTATGTCATTAATACTTCTCTGTTGTTGTAATCTAGTACTTTCTTTGAAGTAAAAAAAAAAAAACCAAGGCTGCAAAACTCTAGGGTATTCCATGCTAGGAGAAAAGGATTCATTCTATACAATTAATAGTTCTAGAAATGTACTGTATCCAAACTGTACTGCTTTATGAGTTTAAAATATTTCCAAATAATATATGATAAGGGGTCTTAGGAAGACTTAATTTTTTTGTGAAAATCACTCTAGTGAAGTGTTTGATCCTGTTATATAACATTAACACTGATTCATTTGAATGAGAAATGCCTAATTTTGGGACTTAGTGCTCATTAAATCCATGGAATTAGCTCTGTGGAAAGTGAAACAAGAGTCAGCTAAGTGTTACAGACCCATTTTTCTATGAAATAGTCTCAAATTAATCACAATTGCATCATAATCAGGACCACAATGTTATGGGGAAAAAAAGCAAGCATTGTCAGTGAAAGTAGTTTTCAGCCTTGTTTTAATTGTCTTAATTTGACTATTTAATTCTCTTTGTATTTGAAGAATTGGATGTTATCCTATAAATTGTTACAAAACCTCATTGATGTTAGTTAAGTCACTCAAGGCATTTTTAATTATATAGTCTTCAATTTCTTGTTTGTTTGTTAGGCTTTAATTTAGAATTTGATTTATTGAAGTGATGAGGAAACAAGCTCTAACCTTCTTCACAAATTCTGCATGTAGTGCAAGTGGAAATTGGCAGAGCTTGCATCCGAAACCCATTGATTATAGCATTTTTAGCATTTTTTAAATCAATGCTGTCAAATCTTCCATTTTAGAAGATATCACCTTGTAATGTGTGCTGGTTTCAATGGTATGTTAGCAAAATTTCTAAGCATCCTTCCTGCAACAATCGACACTCTTCCACTCTTCCTCCTCATAAAAAAAGCTGAGTGTTCTTTGTTTTGTTAGGTTTTGCTTGTTTTCTTCTTTCTCTAGTGATCTACATCAAAATGCTTTCAGCCTAGAGCATGAAAGCACATTAAATCTGTGTGCTTTCTTAATTATAATCTTGCTGGAAACAGAAAAAAAGCTCACTATCTGCTTCTGAATAGTAAAAAGAAGAAACTTGCCAGAAAAAGATATTGAAGCTTCTTTTCATGGGATTTTTGTGGGGTTTAAGGGTTTTTTTTGATTGTTTTTATTTTCTTAAAAAACAAAATTCATGTCAAGATGATAATCCTGCATAACTTATGAGAAAAAGTGCAGGACAGTTAGTTGGTTCAATCTAGCAAAACTGTATTCCCATTCATCAGAGGTGACACAATGGACATACACTCAGCCTTACTCTCTAGCACAGCTCTGGTGATCATGATTTTAAATATTGACATCTCTCATTGATGTAGCTGTGCTGGTAGAAACAGCTTATGTAAAGGTTGTTCATGTACGGATGTTATATGAAATGTGATCTGTGGGGCATGAGACACACTTTTTTGCTTATAAATCACAAAACCTGTTCATTGAACAAGTTACAGGATGGGCAAATTCTCAGAATCAACAGTCCTGTTCAAACAAAATAGAACAAAACAATCACAAAGGAAAAAGGAGTTTAGATGAACAAAAGCTGCATGCTTATGTGTTCTTTTGTTTAGCTTTATGAAGGCAATATTATAGGAAAGGCCTCACATCTTGAATTCGTCCTTTTTTCTCCTTGGCTGGTAAGCTCTTGCTGACACAAGAATAATTATGAAATCTGATTTAACACCTCAGGCTGTCCATAAATAGGATTTCTTATGTAGTCAGCATAGCAACAGCAGGACTTCTATTTAGCTAGTGGCAATTTTACAGAATTCCTCTTAATTATTTTTTTTAATATCAAAATTGTCTTTTGCAGTTTGTGGGAGAGTCTATATTTAATCTCTAGTTTACCTCCTAGATAGTCATCTTTTTCTTGGTAAAGGAAGTGCCCATGTGGGAATGTTGTAAACCCAATAAACAAAATCAATCCTCAAGCCAGCTAGGATGTTATTTAGAGTGCTCTCTGCTTTAACATACAGTCAGAGAACTCATAGGGAGAAATGGACAGTTCTGAAGCATTTGATCCGTCTTTGTTTTGTTTTTATAATTGTGACAGCTTCTTTCCTGCCCTTTCGTTTTCCTGATACTAGATATTGGGGGGGGGAGGGAGTGGAACTTTCGTTGATATGCTACAGCTTACATTATTCATATCATGCTGTAGCTGCTTATGACGAATCTAGAGTTTCCTGATATATAAGCAATCTCAGGCAAAGCATCATGTAGGGCAATATGTATCTATCAAGGTCCTTGAAAAGGAGTCACATGTCAGTGTACTTTCAGAGCGCTACAGCACACTGTCATCTACCTTAACTGTTTTTCAGCAGGGAAGTATTTGGCTTCCACTGTTACAGGATGACTGCAACTAATCATTCTACTTTCCCCTGCATTGCTTGTGACATGGGAAGGAGGCAGAACAGGGAACGAAGAAAAAAGACTGAGCCTGGGATGAAGTTGTGAGTGGGAGAAAGGTGTTGGAATTTTTGCCTTTTTTTCTCACCATTCTACTCTGGTTTTAATTGGCCATAAATTAAACTTATTTTCCCCAAGATGAGTCTGTCTTGCCTATTATGCGAATTGGGAAGTGATCTCCCTGTGTTTATCTTGACACCTTTGATTTTCCATCTTACTTCTTTCTCTGTACTGTTGAGGTGGCGAGTACAAGAGCAAATGGGTGAGTGTCTTGAAGCAGATTCAATGCACACCCAGTGCTTTTATATACTGCAAAACAGGTATTGTGTACACTGTGCCAGTCACTTAGCTTAATTCCCTGTCTACCTGCATATTTAACTGTCTTTCCAAAGTAAATACAACTACATAAAGTGGATGATGTGTACCTATAACTCCTACCAAAAGTGTAGATAAAAATGTTAATTTGTAAACAGAGGTGGCAACCGTCAGGGCACCTGGCATGGCTATGATCTGCTAAGTAGACATAGGCACTTAGATCCATCTGGGTTTTTTGTTTTTTAATATTTTTATTTACCTAAACTAGAAAGATCTGTTTCTCTTCACTATTGTGATGTTTAATCTCAAAAAGGAGAGCAACATAGAGCTACCCTTTCTCATTACAGAGGTGCTGGAAGGAATAACTGCAGGAATGAAACCTTTTTTTATAGGAAGAAGCCTTTGTTCACTGTCTTTTCTAATACAGAATTTTGAAGCATAAAATGAAATTAGAAGAAGGAAGGTTCAGAAAAAAAACAAAACTAAACACTGAAAGGTGATCCATCACATAAAGAGTGAGGCTATGAAAAAGCTTGCAGTATTACTGTCAGCTTACCACCCTGTAATATAACATAGGATACTCTGAATTTAAAAATTTACATATATTAATAAATCTACTGGTAAATTAATGAAAGAAAACTCTCTCAGAAAAGAGATGCAAGCATGCAACTTCTGACTTGGAAAATATCTGAACTGCAACCTATTAGGGACTGGAAAAGCATTCTGGGAAAAAATCCAGCATGATTTCTTTGTTATTCTCTAGTTGCCAAAGCATTTTTCAAAGGCAACTGCCAGGCAATGGATAAGCATAGTCAACTAAACAGATCTTCATTCTGATTTAATTTAGCTCCTCTTATGTTTCTCTTTTTATTATACCACAGAAATTCTCCATAGAATCATAGAGTAGTAAAGGTTGGAAAAGATCTTAAGATCATCTATTTCCAACCTCCTTACCATGGGCAAGGACACCTCACACTAAACCATGTTACCCAAGGCTCTGTCCAACCTGGACTTGAACACCACTGGGGATGGAGTATTCACAACTTCCCCAGGCAACCTATTCCAGTGCCTCACCACCGTCACAGTTAAAGGAACTTTTTCCTTATACCTAATCTAAACTTCCCCTGTTTAAGTTTTAACCTGTTACCCGTTGTCCTGTCACTACAGTCCCTAATGAATAGTCCATCCCCAGCATCAGGATAGCCCCCTTTAGATACTGGAAGGCTGCTATGAGGTCTCCACGCAGCCTTCTCTTCTTCAGGCTGAACCGCCAAATTTTCTCAGTCTATCTTCATACACGAGACGCTCCACTCCCCTGATCATCTTCATGGCTCTCCTCTGGACTTGTTCCAACAGTTCCATATCCTTTTTATGTTAAGGACACCAGAACTGCACACAGTACTCCAAAGTGGTGTCTCACAATAGCAGAGGGGCACGATAGAATCATAGAGTAGTTAGGGTTGTAAAGGACCTTAAGATCATCTAGTTCCAACTTCCCTGCCATAAGCAGGGACACCTCCCACTAAACCATGTCATCCAAAGCTCTGTCCAACCTGGCCTTGAACACTGCCAGGGATGGAGCATTCACAGCTTCTCTGGGCAACTTCCCTTATCACAACTTCCTCGATCCTTCTGAAGGACCACTTCCTTCCTGCTGGTTACTCTCCTTTTGATGCAGCCCAGGATACGGTTGGCTTTCTAGGCTGCAAGCACACAATGAAGCCGGATCATGTTCATTTTCTCATCAACCATCACTCCCAAGTCCTTGTCCACTGGGCTGCTCCGAATCTCTTCTCTGCCCAACCTGTAGCTGTGACTGGGATTGCTCCAACCCAGCTGTAGGGCCTTGCACTTGGCGTGGTTAAACTTCATAAGGTTGGTATCAGCCCACCTCACAAGCCTGTCAAGGCCCCTCTGGATGGCATCCATTCCCTCCAGAGCATCAACCAAACCACACAACTTGGCCACTCAGCTCATGTTCATTTTCTCATTGACCAACACCCCCCAAGTCCTTCTCCGCAGGGCTGCTCTGAATCTCCTTTTTGCCCAACCTGTAGCTGTGCCTGGGATTGCTCCGACCCAGGTGTAGGACCTTGCACTTGTCATGGTTAAACTTCATGAAGTTGGCATCAGCCCACCTCACAAGTATGTCAAGGTCCCTCTGGATCGCATTCCTTTCCTCCAGCGTATCCACCCAACCACACAGCTTGGTGTCATCGGCAAACTTGCTGAGGTTGCACTCAATCCCACTGCCCATGTCAGTGACAAAGATGTTGAACAAGACCGGTCTCAACACCGACTCCTGAGGGACACTTTCATGAAATTTTTTGCATAGTAATAAAATAATAATATGGACACTGCTGCACAAATGAACATAAAGAGATATGAGATCAAAACTAGATGTTTTTATAACCAGGTTAATATGATGTGCTGCACAATTCAGTGGGTTCAAATCGAAAGTCACAATGTCCTCTAGTGACAAATTCTTTAACATCTAAGAGGATGACATGTTTGGTTTCTTCTTTCTCTCCTTGATCTGGTTTCTTAATGTAAAAAATCAAATATTCTTTGTAAGGCTGATAATTTTTTGAAATTAAAAGAGGTTCCTTCCAAGAACACAAACTATTTGGTGATTTGGGAACGATTCTTCAGTCATGTAACATGATCTACTTGCTGCAGAAGTGTGCTGTGTACACGTGCATGTAAGTTTATGTGTATCTGTATATGTAGAAGAGGGAATGAACCCTTAGCTTATATATTATTCTCTACTTTCTTCTTTAAGTAGTTGTCTTTTTCTGTCATCTTATTTATTGCTTTCACATCTATGAAAACAATCTGATTATTCTTGATTATAATTGATCAAAAATCATATCTCAATGAGGCTGATTAAATATTACATTCAGATGTAGTTATATTGCTTTGTCTAAATTAAGGTTGTAATTGACAACTTATGTTGCAATTATGCTGTTACTAGTGCTTTTTTCAGATAGTTGAGAGACAGTGTTAATGACTATTGTCGAAGAAGGGTTGGGGAGGACGTGATTTTTTTCCTCCTTCCTAATGATTTGATATTCTTTTACACATAAGGAATTGTGCAATGGATAATAAGAATACCCATCTCATATTGTTTTCTATTTTTTTATTGTTTTGAGGTTCTTTTTGTATGTGGCTTTTTTTTGTGTAGGTTTTTCTTCCTTCCTACATTTACAGGAAACCACTGTGATTGCTTGCTTAAATGTACTCTGAATAGTTACTTTTTGTTCATATACTCTTGCAATTTTGTATTTGTATCCAAATCGCAAATAATTTTCATTTATCTATGGTTGCAAAACATTTCTTTTAAATACTCCTTCCATTAACCATCAAAGCCTACATTTTAGACCATCCATCTTTCAATGCTGTCATCACAAAACTCAGTATAAATTTAGCCTTAACTCTTGCTTCTTACACAGTTAAACCATAGACAGCAACTTTGTTCCATTAGCACACTGACTTGGAATAAGTCTTCATAACAATGAAAAAAGGAAAGGTGAGATTTAACAGTACTATGTGCACACGTAAGTTTGAGTAGACTTGTGACTTCAAAATTGCTGATAAAGACTGAAAGAGGAGTTAAATTTTCAACAAATATGAATATGATATTAAAAGAAGCCTGAAGAATATGAAGAAAGGTTAGATCAAAAGAGGTAATTATGTCAGTAAAATTACTTATATTGTTATTCTCAGGAAACAGAGACAGTTAGAAAATGCACAGCAAACATTTCAAAATGAAAGCCATGTCTCAGGTTTCTAATTGTCATAATTTCCTCTTTAATGAAAGATACAGCTTTCATTATAGTACGGTTGTTTTGGTTTTTTTATTATTTTTTTTTTTCCAATTTTGTTCCTGGCTATATCAAACCAGAAATTTAAAAAACAAAACCCAAACATCTTTATAGCTTTTCCAACTTTGTGCAGTATTGTTGTGTTCTGGTACTATTCCAGTAATAATAACGGATGAAGGTAGTTCTTCAGAATTTTGAAATAAGTTGGTTTTTAATTAGAACATATCCAGATTACTTTTTCATCTTCTGCTTTACAAAATGGACATCATAGCAGTATACAACTTAGGAAGTAAATTTTGGGATCTTGCTTTGTTTAATCAGCTCAAAGTTTTAACATCAGCAGTAAAATGTTGTAGGTCATGCCATGGTTCAGAACTTGCTGGAGTGGGTACCTTATTAAATGGAGTATATTCTTCATCAAGCTTGCAGTCAAAGAAGTATGGATTCAGAGACATAGAAGAATACAGTGCAACAATAAAACAACCTACCTCACCATGAAGGACCAAAGTACTGGCAGCCTAAGTTTTCCAAACTGTAGTTATCACACCCATAACTGTTTGAAGAAAAAAAGAAAATTAAGGAGATTGTATGGAAGCCTTGTGGATACATGAACAGAGCTTTGAAAAATAATGGTGAACATGGGCAGTGTATCTTCAGAGAGGGGAAAGGGAAATGCAAAAAGGAAAGGTTCTGAAGAGCTGTTGTGGCTTCAGCTGTAACAGTTATTTTTCTTCTGCCTAGTAGCTGGAGCATGAAATTTTGATATTTCTGCTTCTTAAGAGAAACAAGTAAAACAAAATATATAAGAAGAGGAAGAAGGCCTAGGCGCTACGTTAGACGCTTCCAACTTTAACTTATTTTCTGGTCATATCGTATCTGTAGCCTTCTGTGACGCCTGATATTTTCTTAAAACTGGGGTTGCTCCACACAAACTCTCTGTGAAAACCTCTGTCTTCATTTTGTCTTTAGCTCTGAGTGTAAGACCATGAGCAGTGACCTGACAATTTCTGAAGACACAGTGTTTGCACAGACTGAATCTATATGCTGAGCATCTTTTCAGACATCGCCAGGAATGATCTATCATTTAAACTCAGAACCAGAACTTCTTCTCATTACACTCAACTTCAGTGGGAGCAAAGATCTTCAGATTCTGAGGTCAGAATCACCCTTCAAGGTCTGGAGTTCATCTTCTTTAGCTTTAGAATTAAAATATTCCTATAAATACCTAGTTAATATTCTACAAGACAAATTTTAATGTGACTGATTAATGCCATTGTTCTAATATGTGGGAATTATAAAAGCTGTTCCCTGAATTATTAAAGAAGTTTTGCTCTGAATTGAAATTTAATCTGGCAGTATACATCACCTGCTTGAGTAGTGATCCATTTGACATCCTCTCTCATTTTCACTTTGTGTATGCTTATGCAAATGAGATGATTATAGAAAATGGTTCACCTCTCTAGAAAGATGCCATTGCTTAAGCCCAGCTGGTAACTCAGAGCCACACAGCACTCACCGCTCATTACCTCCTTCCCCCACCCCCTCTGGGTGGGATGGAGAAGACAATCATAACAATGTAAACCTCAAAGGCTGGGATAAGAATAGACCAGTAACTAAAGTATAATATAAAACTCCTACTCATAATAATAATGAGAAGAGAAATAACAAAGGGAGAGAACATAAAAGTAAAAAGGGAAGGGAAAAAAACCCAAACCAATAAACACAAGTGATACACAATCCAGTTGCTCACCATCAGACTGATACCCAGCTGGATCTGAGCAGCAATCTGGCCCATCTGGGTAATTCCCCCCAGTTTACATGACAGGCTGTGGTAAGGAATACCACTTTAGCTAGTTTGGGTCAGGTGTCCTGTCTCTGTTTCCTCCTTGCTTCTTGTGCCCCTCTTCACTGGCAGAGCATGAGAGACTGAAAAGTCTTTGATCAGGGTAACAGCTACTTGGCAACAGCTAAAACATTGGTGTGCTACCAGTTTTGTTCTCAGGCTAAAGCTCTAAAACAGCACTGCTTCAGGTACTAGGAAGTAGGAAAATAACAGTTAACAGCTGAACTCAGGACAAAAGATAATGATGAGTTTTAACATGAAATTATATTTACTCTGTATTTTCTTTCAAGATTCTTAAATAGTAGTAAATAATAACTTACTGGTACTCTGAAAAGCAGAGAATGATCTGTAAGAGTTTAAAGTTTTACTGTCTATACTCTGTTTCATATTGTTGAAAATGAAAAAAAAAGAAAAAAACAGTATAACTGAAATGAATAATCTTCATGAACCATAAAGAATCAGTATTATGTGTTGTATATTTATTCAATTGAATATCTATGAAAAATTCATGGTTTTAGAAATAATCAATGGCTTTCCTCAGGGTAATATGTATATAAGAAACAATCCGAAAATCTTAAACAAAATCTGCTTTAGTGCTTGACTTTAGGTGGTATATACAGAAACATTAGTGTTTCCTAAATTTCAGATTTGGTTCTAAAGAATAAGTGCTCCTAAACTTTTAAAGTTCCATTGCAGGCTGCCAAAAATATCACAGTGTGCTGTGTCACATTGTACTGATCACATCCTATTCTGAGTTATATACTTCCTGGTATCTATGAAAGAGAAAACAAATTCCTACAAGGTGTTTGAAGACAGCTCAAGGTGTTTTGGTCCTAAAAGAGAGTGGCCATGATAATTTTTTATTTTTATTTTTATTTTACTTACAGTTTTTAAAAGACTGAAACTGATTTTCAAATTTGGAATGGGATTTCTTGAGTTATTTTCACAATAAGAGTGAAACTCCAAAGAACTTGATAACAGGCTAGTACCTAGTTTCCTCTGTAATCTGCTTTTAAATGACAATGTAATATTTTCTGTGACTCTTTAAGGTGCTAAACCCAGCCTAAATATCTTTCTGGGTGAACATACATGTGAGTTGGAGAACATATTAATTTTTAGCACCTGGGGGAGGGAGTGTGTACTGAAATTTCTGTTTATGGTGAAAATAAGTTTTTTTTCTTGGTGGTCAATTATTATGCCAGTGAAAAGAAATTCTCAGAAGACCTGATAGTGTTGGCTTTATAGTGGGCAAAACAGTGTCACATGAGCTTCAAAGTATAAATTAATTATTACAGGAAAAATAGTAGGAACCACCCATGTGTAATGCTGAACTGTGAATTGGTGAGAACAGATCAGGAAATAACTCTTTGTGTCAGTGCTGACATATATCTAAAAATATCAATTCTGTACCTAGCAAGAGACAAAAAAAAAACCAAACCAAAAAACAATCCAAAACAAAAACAACCCCCCAAAACAAAGGAAAATATTGAGCATCAGCAGGAAGACAATTGTGACAAGAAAAAGCACATTCTCTAGTGCTTGGCACACTAGTTCTTGGTATATCCACAACTTCAAGTAGTATGAAAATTTCTGGTTTCTGTATCTGAAGATGTAAGTAGTAGCATTGAAAATTGTACAGAGAAAGACAACTGAAAAAGTGAGTGCAGTAGCTGCTTTATGAGGAGATACTAGCAGGTTTGTGATTATTCAGCACAAGGAGGAGAAAGATCGGTTGAGGATAGGATCGGGGTTAACAGAATCAAACAAGTGATAGAGAAGCTGAGTTTAGAACAGTCCCACATTACTGGAGTTAGGACACAGTCACTACAGTAGAACAGTTTGAAACAAGAAACAGCAAGGTAGTAATTTTTTTGAATCAGTTGCTGTAGGAGACTGGAAGCAGATAGCA
>JBCJKH010017624.1:10788-26306 GCA_039877255.1 Loriculus beryllinus
CGATCTCAGGCAAACTGCTCTTCTACAGCTGAGTTAGCAGCTAATCCCAAATGCGTCTGCAGTTTTACACTCTGACTTGCATGAAGATGGCCAGTGACCTGGCCTGCTGTAGCTAACAAAATCCTTTTTATTAGTCTCTAGGCTAATTCTGGTTTAGGTTATACTTCCCTCTACTCCAAAGGTGATGTGCTATACCTGGCTAAATGTCTTATCTGTGATTTTGGAGGTCCCATGAACTAATGCAGCCCCACTGAAGTGAAAAAATGAAAAGTACGCTTGAGAGTCTTTTCATTATTAAACAGGAGAGGAAATGGTAATAAGATTTCTGACTGGAAAGATGCTTCCAAAGCCACACTAGTGCCAAACAAAACAGAACCAGGCTATACATGAAGCTGGTGTCTCACTTACTTATTCCTGGAGGTTTTGCAGCAGCAGGTGATGTAGGAAGTGCATTACTAAATTCTTTGTTCTTATGTGCTTTTCTATTCCCCTTTTCTTAGTGCTGTTAAGACTAACCAGTACTTTATCCTGACATTTCACTGGCTTTAGTTTTGCGAAATCAGTATCCTTCTAAAAACATTGTGTATTTACTCAGTGAGGGGAGAAGGCTTTATTGTTCATTTTAACCATTTCTTGTTGAGAAGAACATGCGGTATTTCAGATACATGTCATTTCCATGCTAATTCATCTTGAGTGCTATTGGAAAAATATGTGGTATGTTTTTAGTCCATTTTGACATTGTGCATAAACATACACTGCAGACTGCAGTGGAAACTGAGCCTCCAAAATTGCATATAATGTGTGTAACACCTGGTGTTAGAAGAGAAATAATTATAGTGCTCAAACTCTATGGGAGGTGTCAGGAATAAAAGTGTTACTTCTTCCTCATTTTAATATACAGGGGATAGTCTGCACAGAACCAAGTGAGTACCAGACTGTCAGCCCCTCTGCTGCCTTTATTCAACAGAAAATCGTCTCAGGACCAGATTTCTGACTGTGCACTGCTGGGGTGCACACCAGTAAGCATTTCATCATTTAATAGAATTATGAAGGAAAGAATAAGTTATCTATATATCGATTTTATTTGCTTGAGGGCAAGGAAGGTAAGTTTGCAGACTTGATAATAAACTTATATCCATTTGGGGCCTCCTTTATTGGGCTGGTGGGGTTTTCTGGGCAGGAATGTCAGTATGATAGTGCCTCCACTGACCTGTATGCCTGTGACACTGCTCTTTGGGCATTGCCATAAGGAGCCCAGCACTTGTCTTCCTTGTCTCCTGTGAAAGAGCATCCGGCTTTTAACTATGAGGTTTCCAGAGGGTATTGTACAATCTACTGGAAAAAGCTTCCTATGGAAGAGGTGGACCTTTTGGAGTGAATCTGGAGGAGGCCACAGATATGTTCAGAGGGCTGGAGCACCTCTCCTGTGGAGACAGGCTGAGAGAGCTGGACTTGTTCCACCTGGAGAAGAGAAGGCTCCCGGGATACCTTAGAGCAGCTCCAGTACCTTAAGGGGCTGACAAGAAATCTGGAGCAAGGCTTAGACAAGGGCCTGTAGGAATAGGACAAAGGAGAATAGCTTTGAGCTGAAAGAGGGGAGATTTAGATTAGACATTAGGAAGAAGTTCTTCCCTGAGAGGGTGTTGAGGCAGGTTGCCCAGAGAAGCTGTGCTGCTCCTTGGTTTAGCAGGGTGGTGTAAATTGCGGCTGTCCTCACAGCAGTGAGGAATAGAAAAAGTTAATGTGGCATCTGAAGCAGAATGAGGAAAGGGGAGGGAAAAAATAAACTGAAATCAGGAAAATGTCTTTAGAACAATTAATACATGTCAGTACATAGCTCATCATATGCAGCACAGAGACAAATTGCATTGTTTTAAAAAGGTTAACACCTTGGCAGAGTTAAATGCTATTCTTCCTTTAAAATTCCAGTGTAATTTCTGATTTCTTACTCTGTTGTTTATCTTTCAGCTAAGTAGATTTTAAATGAAACAAATATTTATACCTGTAGAGCATTATAGACTAACATTTAAGTAGAGCTAAGCAAACAAAACCAGAAATTCACAGAGCTGCAGGAAACTGCCTTAAAAATCTGAGGAAGAAAACATAACCATAAAATGGTAAGTTAATAATCTAATGCCCAAGTTGAGTGATTTTGTGTATTAAACTACTTCCTTTCAGATGTTAGGGTTCTTTTTCCTCACTTTCTGCTGTCATCTCTGTATTTTCTTCCTTTGCATGTACAGAACAGATTCTGAAATGCAAGATTTTCCCTGGAGAACATAATATTTTCATGCATCTTCACAATGTACTATGTATCTCTCTTATTTATGCTACAAGATCCATTCCATATATGATTCATAAGCAGGTATGTGGCATTTGTTATAGCAGTGCCTTTGTTGTCCTGCTCTGCCAGGTATAAAAATGTGTTTGTGACAAGACTTTCTAGGTCAGAAATGTCTGTGTACATACAGGGTGTAATGAAGCTGTAGATTAAGAAGGTTGGAGCAGCTGAGATGCTGTGTTGTTAGCAATTACAGTAAGAAAGTATGGAACAATTTTAATGTAGTTGGTGCTCCCATGGGACAGTGTTTAATTCACAGAATCAAAGACTGGTTCAGGTTGGAAGGGACCTTAAAGCTCATTCAGGTACAAGTCCCATGGGCAGGGACAGCTTCCACTAGAGCAGGTTGCTCCAAGGCCCATCAAACCTGGCCTTGAGCACTGCCAGGGATGGGGCAGCCACAGCTTCTCTGGGCAACCTGTGCCAGCGCCTCAGCACTCTTACAGTAAATTCAGAAAGACAGTGATTTACAGATTTCAGTGCTCTTTTTCTGCTGGTGGTGCACAGAAGGCTGGAAATACACAGGACGCTGCTTCTTGGCCATGAATGCACACATCCTCTCATATAAATTCTTCATTTTTATTCTGTTTACGTTTTCTTTTGCTGGGCAGAATCTCGAAGGCAAGCTCAGACACTTTGAAGAAGCATACTTTGGGAAAAATGATCTGTGTTTTCATCTTGCCTCATTTCTCCATGAGCCTTGACAGGCTTTAAAGTCCTAGACTTCAGGCAATTTCCTAGTGGCACATCTTCCTCCTGGCACATTTTCCCTGTGTGAATGAAACCCGAAGTTTTTCACTGTAAATAAAAACAACCTCTGTAGAATTTGAAGTGCATTGGCTTTGAAGTTATAATTGTGTTAAGCAGGGTAATGTGCTGAAAATACTCTGTCGAATTACCTTCGTGGCGGTGAGAACAAATGCCTGAGTATCTGTTTCTGCAATTGGAATGATTCTTAGAGAAATGTAGCAATGAGCAGTTCGGGAAATGGAAGGGATGCTGTGTTGAAGATGCCACTCTAATGGGAGAAAAAGCTACTGGAGAGGGTGGGTATGCCCTGAAAGCCCTCAACAGCCTTGTCCCCACAGTAACACCAGTTGGGTTCATGGTTACTGTTCAGCTTGGAGAAACAGGGTTTGCCCGAAGTCCTGAAATGCCCATGGTGTTTGTGGTGTGCCCCATCCAGCACCTGTACAGAGCTCACTGGGGCAGCCGAGCCACCTCATGGCCTTGCTGTTTTCCACAAGCTGTTTGTCATCTCATTCCCCAGTTCAGGCTGAGGTGACTGGAACAGACTGCATTTTGTCCAATTCCAATAAAAAGAATGCTCTTATACGTAGTGGATTCGTTAACAGAACAAGTTCTTGTTTTCAGAGAGCTGATGATTTTAATATTTATAATCCTTATAAATGATAATTATAATTACTCCTTTTCCACACTGGAAGACTCTTAATTTATTAAACAAAGGTGGTATTTACTTGTTCTAAAACTAATGCCGACTTCTGCTATTCAGAAAGGTACACTTTATCCTCAGTTATGGCCTCACATACCAAACAGCAGCGTTCACATCTGTATTGTTCACTTCTTTTATTGTCCTAGAAAATGAAGAGGAAGGATTTCTTATTTATTGGATTAATTAACTTCTTTGCTCATGATTTGTCTCATACAGCCTTTGGATTGCAATGAAAATTCATTTAACAAGCAGATTGGCAGCATCTTAAAGCGCCTTTGCTACTTAAGCAAAACTGCTTCAAGTATGTTGAATGCATCTGGAAAGTTCCTGACAAAATACGGTTTTAATTTTAAAGTCTTTTCTATACTAAATAATAGAAGTACAAGCTAAAGTTCATGAATAGAATTGTTGGCTATTGAATCATTTTAATACTTTCCAGCTAATTGCTCCAATTATGATGCCTCTTTCCCATAGTTTTGCTCTTTTTGGAAGTGGAAAACAAGTTTTCCTGTTTTTTCAGCTCCCACTTGGTTTCTGCACTTCAAATGAAGGAGCTCTGCAGGAGAAGCCAACTGAACAAGTGGAAACTAAGAAAATATTCTCCCTGCACCTGCAGAAGATACTACAGCTGATCCATAACTGGGAATGTCCATTACTGGGAATTTCTCCCAGGTCAGCAGCCTGGCTACCTCTAAAACTCCTGGTACAGTTACTGCTTGCTTATTTATTTGTTTAATTGATATAGTGAGAAAATCTCTGTGAAGTTGGAACTGATGTTCCCTGTCACATTTACATTCAGTTTTTTACAAAGACTTGATTATAGCTAATTACAAGGTCTGTGATGTTTTTGCTTTCTTAAGTCTCCTACTGACAGACCTGTACATAGGTGTAGATGGTAATCCTCTACAAGATCAAGTATATTCATATAGCCATGAATTGAATTGTAAATCCCACATGCAGGGGCGTAGCACTTTAATGTCCCTAATGCATCATCATAAAATGAGATAGATAAGCATGATGTGGGCACTGTGTTGAATCTTATTTAGGCAAATAGGAATTCAGCTGCTTTTCCTCCTACCTTCCCTTCCACCTAGAAAAAAACAAGATATCTATACAGTGTCAGCAGTTTCTCCTGTTGTGGTGGAACAAACTGTTCTATCTGACCTTAGAGTCAGGGTTTCCAACATTACTTTTTTAGAAACTCTACTTAGTTGTTTTGTTGGGGGGGGGGGTTAATCCTCATGCATGTAATATTTATCTTTTTCTGTCCAGATAGAAGCAATTTATCAGCTTCAGTTACTTTATCTTTGTGAGACGAAGGGGTGTTTTTATTTTTTAAATGGATTTACTTCATAGCTCTCCTCTGGTCATCTTGTGAGTACTGCAGCTTCTTTGATCTCTCCCTATTCCTTCTCCTGCACTGGTACAAAAAAGGCACGAGCTGTGAAAATTGTTACCTTCGCATTTGCAGATAAGAGATTTGTGTGTGCTGTTCCTGTGTGTTGGGCATACCAAATACCTGTGTCTGCCTTTCCCACAGGGATTTCACTGGGGCAGGGAAGGTGAGGAGGACTCCTGGCAGCCAGCCCTCACCCGTGCTACCACTCTGAAATTCCTGACAATCCAACTCTGGCTCCCCAGGAGATGATAGGGAAAAGGAAAGCAACATTTGTTATCAGGATGCTGTGATACTGTCTGAGAAGGTATCAGAAGAGGTATTAGATAAAGCTAGCATAAGATGAGAGACTCAGGGCTCAGCGCAGCTCTGCAGGCTCACAGGTGAAAGACCTCCATTGAGACTAGAGACATGTCTCTCTGAGAAGAAGCAATGTGGAGCACCACACCGCTGGTCACACAGAGGAGTCTTAATTACCTGCTTCTGCTTTACAAGAGGCTTATTGGTCTTGTCAGGGTGATGGACAGCTTTTCAAGGCAAAGCAGCCATCTAGTTGTTCCCTGCAGCCACCAGGACCCAGCCCTGCAGAAAGCCATAGGACTTCACCTATACATCAGCTTTTGGAAATACAAGCTCTTTATTCATAAGCAGGTACCCTGTGCCAGTGCCTCACCACCCTCACAGGGAAGAATTTCTTCCAAATACCTAACCTAAATCTGCACTCAGTGCTCCTAAAAATTCCAGAAATATAACATGTTTGGTAATCCAGTCTTCGAAGAGCAAGCTCTAATGAAAAGCTAAAGGGTTATCATGGAAATATGTTTGCTTTGGTCTGCTTTTTCTAAGTACTAAGAGGAGCTCAGGACATTTGGGATACAAAGGGTCAATAATACCACCTTGAATCAGAGGAAAAAGCCTACTGAACATAGAACACTGAAATGCTTGAAGAGGAAGTTAGTAATTTTGTATGAGTTATTTAGTAATGTTATATATAATATTAGTATAATTAATATAGTTAATAATATGATATAGTTAATAATGTAATTAATATAATTAATATAGTATGTTATATTATGTGGATACTTATATTCTGTTATATGGATAATTATATTCAGAGGTTTTGGGTAGGCCACAGCAAATAAAGCCTGGGGCTCATGTTGAATGCTGTGACTAGAATAAAATGTGGGAAGGTTGCTAATTAAATAATACTGCCCTGCTAGAGTCTCTTGGGGGGAAAAAAAGAGTATGCTAACATCTAATTGAAATGAAAGAATGTCTACTACTGCATGAAAGGGCCAAATTAAGGTTGCACAACTCAGCTTTGGCAATTCCAAGGCTCAGAGCGATTTCTCCACAATATTATCATCATTCAGTGCTGCTTTTTGTGTAATATGTGCAGATCAAAGTTGAGGAAACTGTCAAGAAAGTGAAACACTACAGCCACCCTGGCAGTGGTGAAGTGGGAAGGAAATGACAGGCATCTTTGAGTGCGTATGGGTTGCTCAACAGTGGCAAAAACGTTGTGTGATCAGTGTGTAACATTTTGCCTTATCCTAGGTGCTGTGCCCAATATCTTGTGCCCTCCTCAATAAATTTGTATACATCCTTGCCCTCTAGTGTCTGTATTTTGTACGTCACCCTTGCTTAGTCTGAGTAAAGACACCAGCGCGTGTGTGTATGTCTGTGTAAGAAAACAACCAACAGTTCCAGATTATTTCATTAATCAGTGTGCTTCCTATTTCCAGGTAAGAAGATAAGGATCACACAATGATACAGAGATGAAACACAATTGAGAAATTTATGAAAAATTCTCCTTCCTAAATTTATTCTTAAATTGCACTTTATTTTGCTTCCTTGATCTCTCTTAGTGTACCTTTTGGGTTTTGTGTATCACTACAGGCAGATATTAGTGGGTAGGTGATTTCATGCACAGCTTCTCCAAGGAAGTATGCTTGATGTGGTCTTTTTAAGAGGCAGACAGCACTGGCGATGAGCTCTGAGCCCTGAAAAATGTTACAAGGTAAAGCTGAAAGGCTTTTCCTTAACAGCTGTGCTATAAACGTCATTGGTCATACATGGACATGGAATCTTGTCATTTGAATAGTGCCTGTAAAATTTAACCCCATATGTGGCATGGATCCCTGTCCTGGTAATAGCTAACAGTGCTCAGTACTGTTACATTGACAATGGTTTGTGTTTGAGAAGATAGATACCTTTCAGGTTGTAATTAACCCCTTGAAAAGGCTGCAGAATGCTTCCAACACCAGAACTTTGCTGCAGAGAAGAAAAGTAGGTCTTTCCAAAACCAGACCTCTATAGAACAGCTTCACTGTTGTCCCCATTGGACTGAAAACTGGCGTGGGCAGCGGTATATCACTGTACTCCAGATTTGTTAAAAACCTTGATGAATCTGTAATTTCCATTACTAAAGTACTGCAGATTATCACGTGTTCCGTCCCTTTCCTACAGTTTTCTAGGGTTTTGGTTTGTTGGGTTTTTTGAAGTTCTTTTGCTCCACCTTCCTACCAGAAGGTCACAAAGCATGAAATTGAAGGCTGTTAGTAAATCCCAACCGTTTTTAGTGTACCTGTTGAGAATGAGTACAGCCTTGAAAGCGAAGGCTGAACAGCGTGTGTCAGCCAGGGAGCTGTAATACCTCTGTGATTTACTGCTTTGTGTCTGAGTAAACTACAGCTATATGGGGCTGCCGATAATACATGCACAAATAAAGTCATCGTACACCTACACTGCTACATATAGAAAAAACAGAACAGTGCCGTATAAAATCCAATGTGCTTTATAAAATCTGAAAAAGGGAAAGGGAAACTCAAGTAAAAGAAAACAAAAATGCCTCGTAAAGAGTTATAACACCACCTTTGGAAGAGTCCAAATCTCCCTTCTGGTTGGTTTGTCAGCTGTATCTACTTCATTTCATCTTCTGATCTAAAGAGATCAACATGTTTGTAGAAGAGAAAGATGTAAAAACGACAAGAGAGAGATGAATTAGTATAGGTGGAGGAACTGGAAAGCTGTATGCATAGTAAGGGGGTTTTGTTCCAGCATAGATCTGGCTTTCCCTAAGCAAGTGCTTCTGTTGTTAAGAACTGAAGTGTTCATGAATAATAAGAACAACAAGAGTATAGGTAAAAAAAATCTTTGCAGCTGCCTAGAGTGATTTATTCTGTAAACAGATTGATCAGCCTGTTTTCCTCCAACAGCATAAACCACATATAATATTTTTATATCATTATAGGGCTCCCTGTTGGTTTCCCTTCCTTACCTATGTATGGTCCTAAGAGAAGTGGAAGCATTTTCCAGTGATTTTCCAGCATGAGACGGTATGAGCTCAAGCAAGCCCCACCTTGGTCATCGTGCCATTTCTCAGTTTGCTGAGCCAAACTCCACCAATGTCTCCAAGTGCATGAAACCATGCTCAACTGAGGGGTGAAGGCAGGATCCATTGGATGGTCCATGTGGGTTCTCAGCATTTCCATCACTGCTCTATATGCTGAAGAGCCCGTGGGTGCTGACTGGTGCACATCATATTTCTTTTGGGTTCTCTCTGTAAAACCCTCCAGGCTTTGCAAATGCAATGGGCGTCATTCATCCTGTGACCAAAGTTCACTTGGTATATGAGTTCCATACAAGCCATCATTTCCCTGTCATTCAGTTTTCCCTTCTTTACCATGTGAATATCGTCGGTCTTATTTTTTTGGCTGTAGTTTCAAATTGTATTTGCTTGATGGCACATCATCATTTGCTCACTCAGTCAGCAGTTACCATCTTCAAGCCTTTACACAAGAGATGAAACTGAGAAATATTTTTAGGACAAGAAACGCTACTGAAGTAGCAATTAGAGTGTTGGGATCAACTTCACAAAATAAGTGGGTAAGCAGATGTACATGAAGGAAAATATATTTGTGGGGAAACGTATTTTGTGCTTTGCATGCTTCTGTGTGTCAGTCATTCATCGTCTACAGTAAGACTGAACACTCGAAACAAATCTTCATCATAAAAAGCAATACATGAAAAAGACACATTGGGAATACCAATGGCTCAGGTAGTCCTCTTGTACCAAGATGAAGCTTTGGTCTGTATGAAATCCAACTAATTACTGGAATGTTTATAGCTGTTACACTTATCTTTTTCTTATCTGTATATCATTCCAGTTTTCCTACGTAAATAATGTCTGAAGCCGTGGGCAGTTCTGGCCACTCATCCTTGTACTTATGGGAACCCAAAGAAGAGTACAGAAGCACCAACCAGAAGATATGATGAGGCCAAAACCACTTCCCCTCTTCCTTTGCAATTATCTCCTGCCTGGCTTTTATTGTCTAATAATCCCTACCAATTCACTAACCCTCTTTTCAAGGCACTGGGAAAGGCACATGCAGCATAATTTATGTGCTCCAAAGCCACCTGTGAAAGACCAGATACAGGATTATTCCAACTGAAAAGCTAGAGCAAACCTCTGTTTTCCTATGATTTAATACAGTAGGAAACATTTTTTTAAAGTTAAAAAGCAATAGATTGAGATACATTCCTCACAGATGAAATGAATTTCTTCCTTGAAGGGGCACATTTAAATGTATGTGATGTTCATTGTTGTGTGAGATGCTGTTTAAAACTTTTAACAAGATAAAAGCCTGCAACTAAGAGAAAGAACTGCTGTCACTGGTGGATTTAATAAATCTTTGGCTGTGACAATAAGCCTGAGATAAAACCAGACAAACCCTGTTGCTTAAAAGTTACTTTGGCAGGGGGAAAGGAAAGGCATTGTGTTATCGTAGTTCAGGACCACAGATATTACTGAGCATGCTAAAACCTTCCTGGGATCCACAGGGAGGAGGTAGAAGCATTGCCTTTCCCTGGTGGTATTCATGGACTCATGGAATGGCTGGGGGTGGAAAGGACAGCTGAAGTCTGCTTAGTCTTTATTCTCCCATGCTCAGCAAAATTCCTTATTCTTTAAAAGAGAAATTGCAGATTTCTCATAAGTACACTGGGTTTCTTTAGACACCACCTTACAGCTTATCCTGTAATGCTGACAGTCCAGCCACATGCACCAAGAGGTTTTAGCAGCATCTATGCACCTAATAAACTAGAGTCTCACAGGTGATGTAATTTAAAGGTGAAAGAACCAGAAATTTGGGGAATCTAAGCATTTAGGTAGAGCATATCATGACTTTAAGTAAAATTCTTTAAAAAGCTTTTAAGTTCTATCAAAAATCTCCAGCTTCATTGAGGCTATTAAATACAAATAATTAAGACTTGATATTAAATCGAGTTCATTAATTCTTCAGGAATAATTCGGATTTGCCTTTGGCCCCAGTACAGGTCTAATATAGACTTGTGCAAGAGGGTGGCTCAATTTGTCTCAGTCATGTTGCTACTCATGTCGCATCCATCAGAAATCAGTCCTCCAGTGCTTAAAAGAGAAATCTGCAGCTGTCAAAATAGAAAAGGTATGTAAATATAAAGGTGTGTAAATATATGGATGAAATGCACATATATGTTCATGTTTATATCTGTGTGTTAAGACTCAAGAGTAAAATCAAGTAGTATAAAATAGCTCTGTGGCTTTGGGACATTAGACAGCAGTTTCTGCTGGCTACATGGCTTGATCCCTAGTGTCTAAGGAGGAATTTGGAAGCTTTTACTGGAGCTGAGATTTATTTAGAGCAGCATCTCTCCTCACTCGCTCACTACTCTCACATCCTTTCCTCAGCAGGGGTGGTTACAGCCTCTCCATCAGCCACCTCCACCTGTATTTGTGAACGCTGTACCTGTGTTAAAACCTTTGTAGATGTGCCTTATGTATTGCTTTTAGCTTGCAGACTCCATGCGTGAAGGCACTGTCGCAGGGGCAGTGTCTCCTGCTGAGGAACCATCTTGCCCGGTATGTGCACATCCTGCAGCTCTGCAAGGACTCCAATTACACAGAAAACCATCCCAAGTGAATTTCATGGCAGCAAGTACAATTCTTGCCTAATAAACCTTAAACAAAAGGCTGATTTATGCTCTGTGACCTAATTATCACCCTTTAGCTCTAATTGTAAACTGCAGATAACCAGCCTTGAGCATCAAGCTATCCTTACTGTACCACCTTGTTTATCAGTATCCGTGCTGATTTTAAGAGCTTACCCATGCTGATTAATGCTTCACAAATAATCTGTTATCCATTTTATGGGGTTTTCTATTGGTCAGATAAGATGTTGAGATTTACCCCTTCCAGTAGCTAAGAATTAGGGAAGAAAATTGGTGCTTGGTGGAACATGCATTGTAAAGAGGCTACTGAGGGACAGAAGCACTGATCATGCATCAAGGGAAAAGGGAACGAAAAATGGTGAAAACTTCTCTTTAGGTGGGAAGTAGAACTGGGACCTGCTGATATTCACAGAACAAAGTGGGTGACACTTTATGGTGGATGGAGTCATAAGATGAGCTTAACTAAAGATTTCCGTATCAGCAAATGGGTTCAGAAAAAGAGCTAAAGCTACTTAAATATATTTTTCATAGCTCATTAGACTGCCAAGAAAACCCATTTATTCATTGAATAGCATCAACAATCCAGGTGTTATTCATATTGTATAAGTACTATGAGATGAATTGCATAAAAATAATTTCACTGCTGAAGAAGTAACTGAAACAAGAAGTTATGTTTTGTAAGTTATTTCAGTAAATTTTTTCTTTATTATATATTTGTAACTGAAAGACAACACATACATTTTCTACCGTATATGAAATAGTCCTTAAAGGAAGCTCACCTCTAATAAATGCAGCTTGGCTAAATGGAAAGTTCTAGCTTACTGGAAAGCAATTAGATGAGACACCAACACAGTGTTACTTTGGAGGAGTCTTATATTTTTGCCTCCAAGCACACAGTGGCAAGTTTCTGCTAAAGATGAGGCACGATGAACCAGGAAGATATTATTTCATTTGCCTTCTGTACTTTTTATTATTCTATTTTATTCTATTAGTAAGCATCAGCTGTTAAGCTTCCTCAAGATGTTCCTATCTTAAAATCTCATGAAGAGAATAAAAGTTAACACAGAACCACCTATCTTTGAGCAAAATTAAAGTTTATACTTTTCCATATGTTATTGCAGTGCACAGATTTATACTTCACTAAACACTACCCACATATGCCCCAAAGAGTTAATTTTTGTCTATTTCAGTAACAAACACGTGTTCAACAGCCTTTAGCAACTCTGGAGGACAACAGCAGCATCAGTAAAAGTGATGGAAAAGAGAACTCTTTGCTTAACAACATGCTTGATGCATCTTTCTCAGCAGGGGCTGAACACGCTCTTTGGAGCTGGTACTGTCAACACCTGCCCAAGTTAAAAAGCAAAACCTGACAGCGTTGTTGCCTGGTGGGAACAGGAGGTGGATGTGCCCTTGCAGACTTTGGTCCATCATGAAGACAGCAGTGCTGCTAAGCTCAGCTTTACAAACAGGCAACAAGTGGTCTCCTCTTCCATTTTCCTCTGAATTACTTTAGCGTAGTAAGCCTGGGACCTGGTGAAAGTGCTTAGCTTGAAGTTGTTGTTGCATCAGTAGATCAATGCACAGTGCAGCAGTGTCACTCATCTGTCCATCATCACACCAGAGAGAAGCCAGGTTTTCTTACGCAGGCAGCTGGTGTGCATCATCTCACTTGCCTCATTCTCTCACCCCAAATTCGTACATGACGGTCCCACAGTGGCCTGAAATAAATGATCTGTACCAAGGAGAATTCCTGCCAGCTGTAAGTAAACATTCACTATTTTAGCTTTAAATAATGCCAGAATAAAATCACAGTCATTAGTATTCACTATGTGATTTTGCTGTCTACAAAATGGATAAAACAAGTATAATAATCCAGGCAAAAAATAAAAAAGAGATTTGGATTACTGTTTATGAACTATTTTGAAAAAGCAGTCTTTTATATAGCACCCTGTTGAAGAAAAAAGGGGGAGTATATATTAGTCCTTTATGTGATTAAAGATGAAGGTATAGGAAAGAGGCTATTAGAATTTAAGACACATCCTGGCATATTAAGAAGAATAGGCCATGCTGTTTTTAAAGCTGAAGCTCCTGGGATAGTAAATTTACTCTCAGAAAGATGTTGCACTCTTTTATAGTCCAAGTCTTTGTGCTAGCCCGTCTGTGCCTTGAAGAATGCCACTGAGGTCGGAGGACTCCTCAGGTCTGCAGCACTGATGTTGATCGGCTGCACTGACTTCAGGAGCCATCTTTACCTGTTGTTCCTACTATGGAGACCCTGAGAAGGGACGATGGCCATACAGGGATTGAGTAGGTTTGCAAACCAGATTGTTGTCCCTATGGGTGGAAGGGAGGAGCAGAACCCGCTCTCTTCCCCAGCCACAGAGTTTTGATATTCTCTTGCAACTAACACTGAAGGATTTTGGATCCTCCTGTGAACTCCTTCCAGAAGGATATTATCTGACCTGCAGTTGCCAAAGGGGATGAGATACTTTTCTCTTCTTGCTTTTGCAGTTGTAGCAATTCTTAAATACATAACCAGGGCTCAGATGCACCTTGTAATTCACACACCGGGGTTTTTTTCACCTATTTTTATGGAGCATGCCTGGGGCAGTGCCCTTGGCTACCACACAAGGGAGCTCCAGGGTCAAAGCCAGCTTTGTAAAGATTGTGTTTGATGATGTAGTGGCAGTGGAGCAGCAGTTCGACCCATGTCAAGCAAGGGACTTGGGACTCTGGAAGAGCTGCTACAACCGTGATTTCACAGACTGTGAGCAGAACAGTCCCATCGTGCTCCAGGTTGGCAGGTTTCTGTAATCCAGCAAGATTTTACTGGGAACAGTTGCTTTGACTCAAAATGGCTTCAAGTGATTTCTCTGTACTCATGGAATAAAGCTAGAGCTACTCAAGATTTGGTCAAAACCAAGAGATATAAAATGCATAAACAGAAACAAACAAAAGACCACAGAAATCCCTAAGGTTTATGTCACTGTTTTAATGCCTCTATTGCCTGGCTTGACTTGGCACTGATGGATCTAGGGGCTGGAAAGTTTTTTTGGGGGAAGGTGGAAGCTGGTTTTTCCAATGTCCAACTTTGCAGCCAGTTTACCCACTGAAGCCACCCAGTGCCCACGCAAAAGCTGCTCTTCATCAGTGCTATTGGTACAAGTGTCTTTTCTCACGTCAGAAAAACAAGCCACCACCTATCTGTTTCTGTATCTTACTGGTTTGCAACTTTGCCATGCAGGGAGCACACTGCGATAGCTCAGCCTTCTGCCGTGAGAATGAATATTTCTGGCTGACCAGACATCTTGCCAACTTCCTGAGGGATTTCAAGCACTTTTTTGTGTGTCCTTGCTGAAAATGGCTCATTCTTAATTTCATTATATTGCTTCACAATAAAGTTTACCAAACATGTTATATGCAGGCGGTACCATATGTAAATCATTGTCCTTTTCAGCCATCTGTCCACAGATGTCCAAAACTCTAGTCTTTTCTACCTCTTATCTCACTGTGTCACTTGGTGTATGTCCAGACTGAAAAATAATGTCTTTTTAATTACATGCTGCCATTGGTCAAGTTGTTTTACATCCACATTGCGTGGTTTGAGAACGACTGTGGGAACATGTACTTACTTTCCTCATCCCAAGGAGCAGAAATGGGCCTTTTGTTCTATGGTTTGCAGGAACTATGTGAGCGGGGGCTAATAAAATGATGGGGAGGGAGACAGAGGGGGAAGAGAGATATGTAATACACTGATGACTAAGTATTCATCAACAACAAAGTATTAATAATTGAAAATAAAGTCCCACACTTGCCTCTGCTTTCAGAGGGAGGATAATGCCAGCAATGTGTCCCCTTCCCCACAGTGGCATGGCTGGGTCTGACAGCATAAATGCTCTGGCTTCTGAATCCTATTTATAGTCTTAAATCCAGACTTCTTCCCTGGTCCTGATGACCCAGCAAGATTGAAGTTGTTGGTTTGTGCTGCACAGCAGTACAGAATGCAGCCTAGGTCTGCTGAGTCAGTTCCATCAGGAGTTGGAAGAGAAAGATGGTACTGTTCCCTGTAGGTCCATTTTCTGTACAGGGTCTATTTTTGGTTTTGTACATTATATGCAGCCAAGTATACTACAGGCATCAAAAAACAGGAGGGAAAAATAAAGTTGAGCTCATTCTTAAGGGAAAAAAGCAAAGTACACTTCTTGGGCAGTAAAAAATAAAAGCAGTTGCTGAAAATAAAACAGTCACTGAAAATAAATGTGTGATAAAACACACAGCTTGGTGGCTGTATCAAGAGAGTGAACAGCAATTAGACATCTTGGAAAATAAATGCACTC
>JBCJKH010017627.1:0-15435 GCA_039877255.1 Loriculus beryllinus
GGGGAGAGAGAAGGCAGCTATAAAATCTGACTTTGACCAGAGTCTGAGCGACTGTTTATGCTGTAGATGGCCTCGACACTGTTTGCCTTTAATCATTTAACTTTATATAAAACTGGAATGACAATATACCGCTATCTGTCTGGAAAAAGTCAACCTCTTTATTGCTTGAGAAGTGTAGCAATACAGCAGTGATGGGGTCCTGTATAAACCAAGATAGGCAGCAAACCTCTGTATTTAATACATGCCCAGCACACAAATAAAATGTGAAAAATGTTTCATTTTGGTCTTTAAGTAATAGAAGGAGTTGAGGAGGAGGTAGCAGGAAGCTTAGAAAGGAAAAGTGATAGCTTTGGCAATGCAGTGCAATGATTGGAAATGGCATCTTCCATACACCCAATTAAAATTCATACCTTTTAACCTTTGCAGCCATGTGAGATCTGTATCATTAAGTCTGATTCAAAAGATGCCTTGATATTCTAAATTATTTGTATGCCTGGTATTCCAAATAAACATTTGTGAAATTCATTTCAAAAGATGTTAACACTCATGAAACCCATGTGCCCCAGAGGGATTATATAAATTTCCATGTCAAATATTTGAAGCAAAGCGCTTGTACAGAAACAGTGTTTTTTGTGTTTTGATGCCTTTCATTTCCATAAACTAGATTACTTTCTGAAATTACTTTCACACAGAGAACAGTTTCTATTGAATTCCAGTCAGTGAGCTCCTTGGAGTGTGATGTGAATAAAATATTACTGAGTTATGTAGCTTCCAGGATGCATATGCACCTGTGCCGTATGAGCAGGGCAAACCAAGTTTGGATTTTATCTTGAAGTGAGTTCACACACAGATATTTACTGTCTCAGAGTTATTGCTAAACAACTATTTAATTTATAGCCTAACAAGAAAGCTCTCTAGATTTCTGTCTCCAGCCCCTCTACCTGGCTAACAATGACATGATCTCCCTCGGTAAGTAAAGATTTGCTAGCAGGCAATTCCTGGCTGTTAGTGGTTCTTGAAAGCAAAAGTTTTATCTGCTTCTTGCAAACACTGATTCTGCCAAAAATTCATACACACACTCAAAACCAGATCTGAGCAAACATTATTTCCATTGTGCTTGTTTTGCCAACCCTATGAAATGATCAAAAACCAGGTATTTAAATGGGAGAGGGAAGGAAAATTTTGCTGAGGGTGTAGAGGAGGGAAGCAGCTCTGATGGTAAGTGTTTTTACATAAACTGCACAGCCTCCATTGTTATCTAATATCCCCGCTGCGGGTGTCTTAGGTCAGCTTCTGGACTCACTTCTAGAAAAGAGGGTGAATGCTAACTTTGGGGAAAGATACGGGGTTCAGCCCTGGATCCTACAGCGATCCCCCTGAGTATTTGGGAGAACATATCTAAAGCTGCATGGGCTCTTTGAACACCAAGGAGAAAAATCTTACTGCTCAGATTTGTACTGTTTGGTGTATGGAGCTCCCTCATTTACATCAGTAGAAATTTCACATGTGGAAATTCAGGATCCAGGTCCCTGCAGCCACGGCTGAATGCTGGGTCTGAGCTGTTCTCTCCTGCTGTGGCAGCTGTCCCTCTGCCCAAAAAGCAGATGCACATGCAAAGAGTCATTTGCAGGCCAGTTAGCATTTAGTTTGCTTGCCTGAGGTCATATCCTCTAACCAGCAGCAAGCAACAGATTCCCTTACGTTAGCCTGGAAGTGCAGAATTGTTTTGAGTGGCTATTACGGGTGCAGAAAAGCTAGGTTGTGCGTACAGGGCTGCAAATGCCACAGCTGAAATAAACCTGCAGCTTTGAGCTTGGATGGACGTGTGCTCCTGAGAAAGGAAATCTGCTTTCAGCTGGTGAAAGAGGCATGGGGTTTTCATGTTTTTCAAACCAGTACATTCCAGAGTGGCAAGTGAAGGAGGAGTGACAGGGTAGGCAGAGATGTGATGATACAGCAACCACTGACTGAACTGATCACAGTTCTGATGAAGGTGTGGCTCTTTTCTACAAAAAGACTGACTGTTGGGTGGTTTTTCTCTTTTCAGTTTATAACAAAACAGGAATCTCCTGGTGTCCTTGACAAAGTCAAAACTAGGGGGAAAAGGTCTTTTTCTTTCCTTTAATGACTTACCCTTCTTTCTACTGCCTCACTGTTCAGGGACAACAACTCCAGACCACCACTGGCTCAAGGACAGCAGCATCTTATTTCTCCACTTGTCACCTGCTGCCTTCTGTTCCGGTGTTGGCTGTGTTCAGACAGATCCTTGATAAGGAGAACGAAGGTGAGTGAATGCTAGTACATCTCGCAGCTGAGGTCAGCAGAAATGCAGCATTCCTGGTTTTAGGATGTTTTACACTTGTTTTTAAATATGACTTCTGTGTAGTGAAAAAAAAAAAAAAACCAATAAATGTTGAAGGAAAAGGGAAAGGATGAAACCAGTGACACAGAAAAGCAGAGCCTTGTAGAAATGTCCCAAAAGGCTTTAGGCTTGATTCCTCTCTGAAGTGACTGTGTATAGGTTCAAAGCAGTGCTGAGAATACCCAAGGCCTGCTCCAGGCACAAGCCAAGTGGGTGGTTGCACCCACAGAGGGGAACAAGATGCCCATGTCTTTGCTGTCTGGCTTGGGCAGAGGCTGCTAAGAGAGAGTGAGAAGAGGGAAGAGCAGGAAATCCAGCTCTCAGGTGCCTCCTAGCTCTGCTCCTCCTCCTTCTCCTCCCCATGGCTGCAGTCCTTTGGCTCTGGTAGCAAAACCTGTTTTGCCTGAGTGGCAGTGAAGCCCATATTGCACTGAAGAAACATCTGCCAGAATGTCACTGCTGCCTCCCGTGCATGTAACTGGGTGAGAGCAGGCGGATGGATGCACCAGTGCACCACATTACCCCTGAGGAGACCAGGAGAAAGACTCCTGTTTCACATGTAGCCCCCAGGGTTCTGTCCTTTTCAGGCTGCAAGACTTTCTTAGCCTCCTTATCCTTCTCCAGCAAGAACATCGTGCATGACCAGGACAAGATGCAGCTCTGCTCTCAGTCAGTCCACAGACTCCCCACTAATCATTCCTCCTTACACAAGGCCGACAATTCAGGGACCAGAGCACAGGAATAGGGGGAACAGAGTTTTGGAGTAAAGAATACATTAAATATAGCCTCCTTACCCTTTCAGAGATTCACCAGTTCCGACTGACACAGATCACCTGAAGGAGCTGCAGAGAGAGAAGTTTTTTTCCCTGGTTAGTGAAAGATAAAAAGATGATTCCCAGCAATTGCCAAAGAACACCAAGCTAAGAACTAAATAGGGTAAAAAGGAATGGGCTGCAGTATATGCTCAGTCTTTGGTGCATTTCTTTAATGACAGTCTTTAGGGGCAGACTTTGCAAAAATCCCTAATTATTTTAGCTGGTTAATCTGGTCCAAAGTAGGCTGTTGGCCAGCCTGTATGCTCTACGTATGATCTGGCTTAGCTAATCTGATAAATTCCAGTTTATTCTCTGAGTAGGTTCTGCAAATCCAGGACTATTTTAATTAGAGAAGCTGGGCAGCGACAGTTTATTGTGCAGTGGAGGTAAATTCACAAGTCCTTGGGTCAGTGCTTGCCAAAGATGCAGGTCATTTGGGTTAATGAGTTGCCACTGCCCTAAATGATGGCTTTTCCTTCATCTCACTGCTGTTAGGCTGTTTTTAGCCTGTTTTTACAGATGAGCATGCCTGAGAATGTTACTGACTTCAGTCTTGGTCCGTGGTCCTAGCACAAAGCACTTTTTGCTGGGTCCTTTCTATTTTCCAGCCCTGGTTATGCTGGGTTCTGCACCTCTGTGAACCTAAATACAAAATGAGCATTGATTTCTAAGAGAGGATTTGGATCTTTACTTTTCCTCATGTTATTTCTTTTGCAGTGGAGCCTGCTGATATAAAGCTTCCATCCGGCAGTTGCTGTATCCCTCTTGCAGATGAGCGCTTGGTCCAAGAAAATCTGAGATCAGGGGGAACACAACAGACAAAAGAAACCTGTGGTCCATGGTTGCTTGAGGAGAAAGGCAGCTTGAAAGCCACTGAGTGCCTGAAACAAGGCAGTAGACCTGAGGTGCTCTGTCTTCAGCCACCCGGTCTTCCTCATCACAGAGCAGGCAGCTTCTGTTGCGCGTGGTATAGCTCCATTTTTATTGGCAAAAGGCAAGCATGCAGAATAAGGTCTCTTCAACCCCATTTGTCATTCTTTCTATCTGATGAACTTCATGCCACCAAAACTGAGGATGAGGTGCACAGAGCTTGCCAATTTCCAATGCAGATTATTTGTCAGAAAGCAAAAGCTTCTGTTCTTTTCCTTCAGAAGGATAAGTGAAATGTGCCTATGCTGGGACAAGAGACCATAAATAAAGCTGAAATAATGGGAGATCACTCAAAAATTCTCCACGCTTTGGAAATATTTCCACTCACATTTGTAACGCTGAAGAAAGTAGAGTTTTATGTAAGAAACAGGCTGCAGAATAAGGACATCCATGTCCTAGCCCTATCTCTGCCCTTAAGTTTCTGCAAATAAAACCCTTTCTCGCTGATCTCAGTTTCATCTCCTGTGCAACAAAGTTCCTTGTCCTCCTTTCCAGCAGAGCCACATGTGAAAGGTTTTGGTCTGTATTTGCAAGGTGCTGCTGCAGGATTAAAAGAGCTGACAGGGAAAAGATGGAACAGGCTTCCCAAAGAAAATGAACCAAAATGCAGCCCATAGCTCTCAGAGTTGTGGGTACAGTATGATGTTCTTGTGTGAAGGATGTAGGGGAGAAATCTTAGGCCCATTGCCACCCCCAGGCTGAGGAGCATGGAGCCAGGCAAGCTCCTCAGCACATGTCTCAAACTGCGTTTTAAGGACAGTGGAGAGAGAGCCCCGCTGGGATTTGTTTTTCCCTCCTGACTTTATCCCAGTGCTGGGGTATTTTGCTGATGTGGTGGAAGACACTAACACCTTGATGGGCCCCATCTGTTCCAGTGAGGAGAGTACAGCTGAATGCTTCAAGGGTGCCCAAGTGCAGCTTGGGAACGCTCCTTGCTTTATCCATGGTGAAGCAGTTGGCATCAGCCTAGCTCCCTGGCACCCGGAGGGGGGAAATCCTGAGGTAAATTCAAGTAGACGTGATGTTAGAAAAGAACTAACCGTTAGGGCAGGTCGGGGTCGCCAGGTCTCCCAGCAGGGACAGGTGCCTGCTACTCTGCACATGGCCGTCAGCCAAGGACTTAGCGGTGGGACTCATGCCAGTCACGCATGAAGAGCAGACGCAGGACTGGATCCGCTGCAACTCCACTCCACCGGAGACAATAAGTAGTTTCCTTTGCTCTCCCTGCCTTTCTTGTGCATGCCTGATTGCAGACGCAGGGAGGCTGGTGCCCAGGTTGCTATGTGGCATCTCCAGGGCGAGCAATGTGGTTGCTGAGGATGCTGGAAGATGCTGTGAAGTCGGTGGTGACCCTTTGTGATGCTGTTGTTGCAGACTGGAGAATATTCTGCATGTGCCCATCTGGTGAAGGGGGTGGGGGCAGCAGGAGGAGGCTGAAATGGGCCTTTAAAGTCAGAACTGATTTCTGGGCTGCACGCAGCTATCTGCACATACAAACCGGTATTTGCATATGCAAGTATCCAGCTGTGCATTCAGTCACTTGCTATGCCAAGACAAAGGCAGATGTGTGCAAGTTCAGTGGATCCTGCTCAGAGCTGGCTCACTGAAATCATGGTTGCTGTTTCTACTTAACTGAGTCCAGTTATCATGGGATGTATCTGAAAATCTAGCTGGCACATTGTATGATAACTGGAAACATTTTCTCTAGCTCTGTATTTTTGAGGTTGTTTGATTTGCATCCCCAGATCTTCAGAATGTACTTCTTAGTACATTATTTTTAGTAGAAAACAATATTTTTTTGCCTTGTAACATACAGCATGTCTGTGAGCTCTCTCAGTGCTGTGCCCTGTGTATTTCAGAAGGGTTCAGGCAAAAAAAAAAGTGGAATTTGTTCCAGTTACAATAAAAAATACATTTTTTTTTTCTCTTCATGCCACCTTTCTCCCTTCTCCACCTTCTCTTCTCTCATCTGCTAAATGAGATGTTTCCAGTTTCATTCAACACAGAATGGCAGTGGTAGAGCTTGGCAGCTATGGGAGCAAATGACTTACAACCAAAGGACAGCTTGAAAGGCAAACATGCAATTCACTGAATGTCTTGGCAATCCAGAGTCAGTCAGAGGCCCTTTCCAACTTGTGGCTAAGGGGCATTGGACAGTCCCTTAAGTAAAATGCATTTTGCAGTAGTGTAGCAGCTGACGATGCTGACTTCTCTCATCTCTTACATCTTCTCCTATTTTCTTTTGCATTTTCCATGTGTGTTGTTCTGCTGATCCCAGTTCTGAGGAGAAGTGTAGCAATACAGCTGCTGTGCATTTCTTTGTTGTTGCCTTTCCTGCCTTGGCACCTGTAGCCACTGTAACTAAGCACTTTACAGTAATCTTAAAAGCCTTCCAAAAATACTGTGACTCATTAAAACTGACTCAATAATAAAATCAATGGCAGCCTTCTATCCCTTCTGGAAAACTCATCTGCCCTGCAGTTCCAGACAAAAATAAACTAGATAGTTTTTAGGCATTTTTTTTCACTAAGCTTAACTGAAGAAACAAATAAAGTCTCATGTGATGTCAGGAGCATCAGACTTTGAATTTTTAGGAGTTATCTCTGTGCACACATACACTCTTTCTGTGCTGCTTCTCTACTGCCAATCCTAAATCCAAGATTGTGGAGTTTGAGAAAAGCACTGAGCTAGTTTTGTAGCAAATATTTAATAAAAAGGAGTGATAGGGAACAGCTTTGTCACAGCAGCATTTGCTAGACAAAGAGCTGCAGTCTCTGCAGGTGGAATGTGCACAAATACACACATCATCATCCATACATGTGCTTGCTCCAGGCAAAGACACATGGCTGGAAAGCATCAGGACAACCAGATGATGCCTTTAGCTCTGCTTCTGCTTCACCCTGTGACCTGTGGGGTGAACATAAGCCAGTTGCTAGTTGTATGTTTACACAGCATGGCGAGGAAGAGGACTGAGAGTAAATTGCTATATTCTGTGACTCGCTCATACCTCTCGTCCGTGTTGCCAAGCACTCGGTGTGGCACAAAGCATCTGCGGTGTGCTAAGAAAGAGCTGGTCTTATGGTGTCTGCTGATGGACTTAGACATGGCAAGCTTAGCTCTGCTGGGGCCCAGCTGGTGTGCCCACACAGATGCACAGGCTGGAGGTGTTGTGCTTTCCACCCACAAGAAGGTGTGAGCACAGCCTAGACCTGCCTCTGAACAGACAAAGCAGCTCCCCTCTCTGCTAACCTGGTAGCATGGCCACAATTCAGATCCACACACCTGTCTGCATCAGCAAAACAGGATCACACTGCTGACCTCCTTAGCAAAGATCTTCCAGATCAACAGAGAAAACATTCTGTCTAAGAGCTGGAGATTATCTGGTTTAGAGTGTCTCTTTCTGCAGTCCAGAGGGGATGGAGTTATTTTAAATCTTTTTTGTGCAAAGAAGAAACCAGAAGATTATTTTCTTTCTTCAGTGTCCTAAAACTCCTCAGGGCTGCTTATCTCAAATTGTGCTTGTCAAATGTGCCCTTCTGCTATGCACTCTTCAGGGGAATGCATTTAAGAACTTAGAAGATCCAGCCAGGAGAGGGGATGGGTGCCCATATGACTTACATGACAAATGCACCCAGACTGAAACAATGGTGGGCTGAGAAAGATCTGTGGTAATCATAAAACCAAAGCATAAGGCTCAAAAGGCTTTTAGAAAGCTATTTAAGCAATTTCCCAGACCCAGTACCCAACAAACCCAAAATTACTCCTTCTAGCTATTTCCCTAACCATTCTTAAAGATCTTCAGTTTAGAAAAAACTATACTACCACCAGCCTAGTTCACAGCTTCACGATTCTCACCCTGCAGAGATTTTTCCTAATGGCTAATTCATATTTCTCTTTAGCTCTTAATCCTGTTGCTTCCTGTCCTTTCCACCTTGGAAGTGCACAGCATACCTGTCTCTTCTACAAACTGCAGAAAAATGTCTTGCATGGGACCAAGTAACATTCACAGACATGAACTCCAAAAGTTTTGTAGATTATCGCTCTAACACTGACATGTTATTCTGGGAAAAAGAGCTCAATACCTCCTCTTTAAATTTTTAGCAGCTATGGAATTTGCTCTCTAACTTCCCACCCTCCTCCCAGGTTACTAGTTGATTTGACATGTCAGCCAGCAGGGAGGTGTAAGTCCCCGTCTTTGACTTTAGTGTAGCTGACCCAGACAAAGTACTGGCTGAGACTTCTTCAGAGGCAAAATCCTCCTGAAAAGCTGAACAGCAAGTAGCTCCTTGATCCAACAGGAAACTCAGGTGCTGTGGCTGCCAATGGTTTGTATTACTGCTCCAGGCTGTAAGCAATTAGAAAACGCCTACCATCAAAATGAGCATTTTTAGTAGTAAACTTTGTGACATGAAGACAAATGTGGAAATCACAAGACCTAATTACATCTAATTGCCAATCCATGGGAAACACTCCGGCAAACTGGCACTCTGCAAAGGGAGGAGACAAGCAGCATTGTTTTAAAACACAAATTTACCAAACATATAATTATCTAAATACCCACACACTCTTCTAGCCACTTGTTTTATTCTGAATCAGAGCTCCTCTGAGTGCTGAGCATGGGGAAGGCATCCTCAAAGAATAACTGCTTCTTTGTTAAAAGGGGTTTAAAGGACCACATTAACAGGTAAAGATCAAATCTAAACATACTTTGTGATTTTCTCAAAGACTGTCTTGAGTTGCAGGCATTCCCAGGCTATGCCAATTTGCTGTCACTAGCAGGAAAGCTCAGCAAGAGCCATCCTGGCAATTTTAAGGGAGCAGCTTGTTTCCAAGTGATGGAGCATCTCCTTCCTGTTGGTGGAGCATTCAGGGACATGTGTGTATGTTATTTACCTTGACTCTCCACATGGCTTACAGGCTTTGAAGCGTTTGCTGTTTCAAATGGTACTTGCCTGAAGTGGATGGAATTTATGTACCCATTAAGGTAGCCAGCACCACACTCCAGGTTTGTCATCACTGCAAGAAGCCATGGAGACAGGAAGGTGATGGCTGGGCTGTGGCTGTGAGAACAGGCTTGTGTCCCCAGTCCATGTGGCCATATCTCCAGTGTCCTCCATGTAAGAAGAGCTGTGGTGCCTCAGCTTCCCCATGTGTGCAGGAAATGATGCAATTTGCCACATATTTAGAGGTTTGCTGGTGACAAATGCAGCCCAAAAAGCTCCACAGTGAGCAATATGGGCTGTCTCTACACCTCTCTTCACGTTTTTGTTCCTGTGTTCAGTTCAGCCATAGCAAACCCGTGGTGACATCCCTCTGGTGTGTCACCAAGTGCAGGTGAAAGGACTGAAACTGGGACTGAATGCCCTTCTTTTCCTTTTAAATCTTAGCATCCCCTTCTCTGAATGGCACAGTTACATCTGGCTGGTTTTGCTCATTTTCAGTTTAATGTAAATAGCAGCCCTGGAAGTCATTTGGGAAGCTTGCATATGCTAATAATTTGTAGCTGAATTTTTTTTTTATATTAAACAATAATACTGATATTTTCAAACTTTGCATGCAAAACACTGAAATTAAATTAAGTATTGTTTAAAATAACAACAATATAAATTTGTTTTAAATGAATTTAGTGTCATTTCATTGTTTGAAATGTAATGTGGGAAAATATTACTGCAGGGGCAAGAGTAAATATCTAAGTCTGTTAATTTTATTGAAGTAGTGGATAGATCCACATGAACTATTACTGTGTGTGTTTGGTTAATATTTTATTGAAAATTGGTGTTAGCTCTAACTAATGAAAATCCAAACTCTCTTCACATATGAAGGTGTAAAATGCATCCAACAACTTAATAACCCCTTAACTTCAATGGAATTTTTAATGCTAAAATAAAATATGTAAAAAGGTGCTTCTAAAAGGTGTATAAGAAGTGGAAATCAGCCAATATAGTCATTATTGTTCTGAATTAATAGGAAGGATAAGGAGGATGTGTAGCTGAGATCCTTCATTGTCCAGCAGTTGCCAGCACCAGTTGTTAGAAAGGACAGTGCAAGAATGCCTTGAGTAGAATGATATGAATGTGTGCTTAAGCATAATGCTTTTCATGCATCAACATTGAAGTATTTTGCAGTTAGCTCCATTTTACAGGTGATAAAACTGAAGTGCAGAGTTTTTTGCCTGGGCTCACCCTGTCAATGGCCGGGGTAGAGCCAAGAACAAATCCCTGTCTCTTGACAGCTAATCCAGTGCCTAAGCCAAGATGGTCTCCTGCTTCAGGAAAATGCTTCCTTTGTAGGTAGCACTTGAGCACATGCTAAAGTCAAGGGGACTTAAACGTCTGTTCGAAGTTAAGCCTATACTTAAGTACTTTCCAAACAGAGGGTAAACTTAAACCCATGTTAAAGCGCTTTCCTGAATCCAGGCAAAGTCTGTCCAAAGCGCTTGATTCTTCTAACTGCCATAATTAATGGTGTGGAGAAGTTGAATTCTCGAGATTTCTGTCTCTTTCCATCTCTTGCTTTGTTGTTTCTCAGGTAAGGAGGCTGTTTTTAGTTTTCTAACAGTCCTAATTCTAGCTCTGCATGTCCTTATCTTAATGAAATTTCAGACGTTTATTACTTTTTTATTGTGGATCCTGCTACGCTTGAGACTTGCATGCTTTTACCTAATTATCAAATTTCAAATCTGTGTAGCATGAATAAATGTGTTTATTAGGAGAGGACCAAACAAACAGCCTTAACACCACAGTGAAAAATAACACGAAGCCTAAAACAGTATCATGTTAGGTTTGTTGACTTTAGCAAAAACACGTCCTTGCTGCTGTGTGGCTGTGTATTACTAAAGTTATGAAATTGCAGTCATGGCAGATCAGAGCACATATCTTGTTTGACAGAAGTGAGGGTGAATATCAAAGTGGTATTCTTCCTTCCAGCAAATTAAAACTGCAGGGTTTATGCAGTGCTTCACTCAAGAATCCCATCAGAAGGCAACTTATTTCTGTGTAATACTGATAACAGCTCAGTTGTGTCAGTGCAGTCTAGAAGAGAGACAAGTGTAGCCTCAATCACAGAGGCACACAATTGATCTACGGGATGATCATGGTGCAAAAGAGTTGTTACCCATTAGCCTGATTCAGAATCTGAACTAGTGCACAGGTGGTTGTCTATGCTTCAACCAGGGACTGTAAAAAGCAGCAGGCTCTACCTGAGCCTAGACAGACAAATATTCACACATTCCCTGTTGTTGCAAAGTTGTCTAGATCTGGGAAGACAGCTTGCCTGTACAATCAGTCACGATTCATTTTGCCCTTAACTGAGTAGCTAGTTAACAAATGTTAGCACTACTAATGGTTTCAACGCTTCTGTAAGAAAGGCGAAGAGAGGGTCTCCAAATTGTACATTTTCATGGCAAGCAACAAATTTAGACTGGTGTCTAAAGCAGGTGAAATTAGTAAGGCAGGACAGCTCAAGAGTTTGGACATGTAAAATGATGGAGATTTGCTTAAAAAAAAGGTGTAGAAGTTATTTGAAGTTTGCATTACTCACCATTGAGGAAAACCTGTCAGGAAGGGATTTAGACCTGAGCAGATAAACAAAAGCTTTGAAAAGGGTATATGGAATAAAATGCAATGTGTTAGCAATGGAAGAAGCGGTAGATCAGGTAAAGAAGCCATGTCTTCAAGGTTAGGAGACTAAGGTCTAAAGTTAGTATATGCAACTGGGAGGATCTTGTACAGTAAGGAAAAGAAACAATAAAAGGTTTTATATAACCATATAAATTAAAAGAAAAAGAATTAATGGATCTACCACACAATAAGCATGGGTTAGGTATTAGAATGAGTCACCCAGACATTGAAGAGATATTACCTTGGCTTTCCCTAGGGATAAAGGTGGCTAATAGGAATGAGTGAATAGAACTGAAGGGGGTCTTGTGCAATATGCAGAACTCCAAGCACCTTGTGCGTTTAAGTTTGTAAGGATCAGGTCAGCACCAAGAGAGAAGGAATTGACACATGAAATCACCACCCCTACAGCAAAGATTCTCAATAAACTGTTCAAAGCCTGAGTACTCTGCCCTGAGCATTTAACTGCAAAGTAGCAAACACAGTACCTGTAATAAAGGATGGAGCAGCTGTTGAAAAGTGATTAGGGAAACTCCTGGCTGTACCTCAATGCTATGCAATGCTTTAGAGCAGCTTTTTAAATAACTGAACTCATGAAGGCACATGAAAAATGGGATAAGTGCAAGATGGGCTTGAGATTGTGCTGGGCTCCTTGGAGGGCTTTCACTGATGAGAACTCAAAACCAGTGCGATGCCCCAGTCTGGGTGGCTTCCTCTGAAAAACTGAATATTTTGTGCTGTACAGAGAATCTGTGGTGGCAATGGAGAAGGTGAAGATTAAAGCCAGTGTTCTGCTGTGGGCCAAAAAGTGGTCAAAGGGGTAAGGATGGAAGGTAACTTGGGATGAAGGTTATGGAAAGTGGTTATGGAGTTGCTTGAGCTAATGAAACACACTGCTGGTAGAAAATTTGGGAGCTCTGTTGGTTCAGATCAACCTAGAGAATTTCTGTATAGTGAAATACAAAGTCAATGCACATTGGGACCAATAACAGAAGTTGCTGCCTTAAGCCATGGAGCCTTCAGCTTGAAAGACAGACATAGCAAAAGAATGTGTTAAATGAAGATGGGCCACTACACAACCTCACTGTGAACAGACCAAACCCAATCCTAGAATATATCCATTTTATTGCAGAACTGTAGTAGTGTTAATATTATTGTAGAAGACATGAAGGAAAACCTGAGAGGGACAGTTGTGGTTACTCATATTTAAGATTCAGACTGACAGGGTTACTGGGGTGACTGGGGAAATGGAGAGCCTATTTTATGAAAGAAGGCTGAAAGAGTAGGACTTGTTCAGCCTAATAACATGAAGGCTAGGAAGAGATAGGCCTGCTCTCCAGAAATACATCGGGGGGATAAACACTAGGGAGGGATAAGAGCTATATAATCTGAAATGCTGGCACAAGAACAAATAGGCAGGAACTGGCTCTGAATAAATCAAGGCTGGAAGTTAGAGGGAAGCTTTTTAACTGACAGAGGAAAGAGGCTCTACAACACATCCGATCAGTATGAGCAAGACAAAAAATTCAATAGTTTTAAAGTAGTGTTTGATAAACTAATGAAACCTGTGCTGTTTTATTCCCCATGGTGTGGAGAACCAGACTTGATGACTTAGAACAGCACTTCAAATTCTGTAGTGAATTTAACATCCTAAAATGCATATGACAGATTATGCATGTTGGAGTAATTATTTTAGGCCCTCTGCAGCCTCTGTCAAGCTCTAATTACCTGACAGTAGTAACACAGCGGGAAGGTGGAGCAGGGCAGGCATCAGTTCCTGTTCACTGCTACAAGCAAAATAAACACACATTTATTCACTGAGAGCGTTGGTGCTTTTGCATTTGGGAGCCCCTTATTTTATTACATTAAATGCTTCCTGCATCATCCTTTGTGCCTGTCCTTAGAACTGTGACTCTTCCCATGACTAGATAGTAGGAACTGCATCCCACCAGTCAGTAGAGCATCTGGAAATTGTGACCTGAAAGTGTGTGTGTTGCAATACATTCTTGGCTCTGGTGAGTCTGGCAGATAGTCAAGGCAGGTTAGAAAAGGATGTTAACATGAAAGGCTGCAGCCAGACTGTGACATATTTAACTCCAAGTTTCTCTGTATCCTACAAATGTTCCCACATGCCCTGTGGATGTTTTTACACTCTCAGAGAGTATTTCGCAAAGAAAACCCTTCTGAGACTGCATGAGTTCTGCAATCTGCTGTATTCTAAAATGATCAATTAAAACACTAAGTTTGCACAAGGTAAAGATTATCTGATGCAAACCACCTGAAGGTCACAGAGCCTGAATATAAGGTCACCAAGGGATCTCCAGGTTCATGTCATCAGGTGGAAGAACAATGATGGATATGTTTTGACAATGTTTATGTTTAATTTAGCAATTAACACTGGCCTCACCTATTGATCTTTAAGCAAACATTCGTTATGGTGACATTGTAGTTAGCAACTTCAGATTGTATTAGTGGCAGTTTCAACTGAACCGTAAGAAATTAAGAAACATTCTTGGCAAAGGAAAACTGAAATAAAAGGATAGCCACACATCTTTGATGAATGTCCCTGTTCTGGGTAGAGATGCCATTAACAGAGGCCCTAGAGGGAACCCAGCTGTTTTCTTTTTCCCAGTTGCGTAATGTATAGTTAAGTCATATTTTATTGTCAGAGTGAGGGTGATCATTTTTTTAATTTACTAAATGTGATTTAACCCACTTCCAGATCAATGTGAATATTGCTAGTTTTTAGCTTTCGTTACTCCAGTACAGGACAGTAAAAGTTTTTTGGTAGAGGTCACCCTGAACAGGTAAGCACTGCAGGAAACTTATAGTGTCAGGCATGCCTATGGACAGAGCAGCACTAGATACGAGGCCTTGCTCTTTTATTGTCAGTACTGTCCATACTGCAGGAGAGCTCAGAAGTGGAGTCTGAAGTCACTTGCAGCCTCGATCTCCAAATATGCCTGTTTACCTTTTTCCCTTGTGCTCATTTCAGAGTTGTTCTGGCTCTGCACTGAATTGTACCCTGGAAATAATTAAAATTCAAGCATATCAACCAATACGAAGGAAGAAGAGGAAAAATGCAGCCTTGTCCTTTATCGGCAGCCATGCTGTTTTAGATTGCCTTAAACCAGTCCTGAAACAAAACATGAGAGGCTGTGCTGCATGTGCCCTACAGCACCAGAGCAACAGATGCTCCCTGGGGAAATTTCAGGTGAAGTAGTTTGGAGGCTTGGCAAAGGGCAGAGGGGATTAAACTGCAGACCTGAAGTGACGCCACCGATCATACATGAAGTCAGTGGTGCAGGCAAGAGACAACATTATATTGTCTGCAACTACAAGTGCCAGCAGATGTTGGCACTCTCCACTCAGCAACTATCCTAAAAGTTTTGACCATTTTAAAACATGATGTGTGTTGTTTGTATCTGCTGTGGACCCATGATGGCAAGTGATTGAATTAACATTTCTTAGCAAGTTACCCCTCATCAGCTGAGCCATAGTGATGGCTCCTGTGAAAAAAATGAAGCTTGGTAAGATTACATGGTGGGCTGGGAAGTAATGTAGTGGTTGAAGAGCAAGATGATGTGTGTGGTAAATAAAGGAGAAGATTTGGACAGGCTGGAGAAGGAGAGAAACTAGGAAGAGTCAGATAGATGACAGGAAAGGTGATTGGAACAGAAATAAATGTTTTAGCAAGGGGGAGCCTGGGTTT
>JBCJKH010017629.1:0-10984 GCA_039877255.1 Loriculus beryllinus
TCCTGTCCCTGCTTCCTCCTGGCCTCCCCTCCTCCCTGGCAGAGCATGAGGCTCACAAAGTCCTTGGTCAGTCTAAATATTTGAGAAGTAACTAAAAACATTGCTCTTATCAGTTCTGTTCCCAAGCCAAAACTCAAAACCACAGTGTTTACATCAGCTGCTAAGAAGGAGAAAAATGACTGCTACTGCTGAACCCAGGACAATGTTACAACTTTCAGAACTCATATTGTGATCCAGCTGTAAGAATATCCACAGTAGTATGACATTCTTGGGTTTAAAGAAGCTCTTGAGGCTAAAGTCAGATTTTACAGAGAATGCTAATGTTAAGCAGAGTTCCTAGAGTGAAAAAATAAATACCCTTATAAAATGTGTTGGCTTTGTAAGCAAGCACATTTACATAAGATTGTTTGGTGATTTATTTATTTATTTATTTATTTTTCTCTTGTAATAAAACATGTGTTCATATTTTGATTGTAGTAAAAAATATTAGATATTCTCAATAGGTTTGTGGGTTTGGAGTTTTGCCAAAACATGCTGCAAAAAATACGCATAGTTTGTGGTAGTCTTGGAAAATTCTGAATTGTACGAATAATTCTTCAAAGGGATCTTTTTAACTTAATCAAATCACTGATTAACTGTGTGAATACAAGAAGGAAAAGTCAATTTTTGTAAGGACTACCTTTTAAGTTTCTGCAACCAGACTGAGCTAAATCCTTCTGAAATTAGCTTTCAGTGCCTATGAAATGCATCAGTATCACTTACTCATAAATTAGAACTAAATGCAGCATCTCTAACCTCATTTAGAATCAATCTGGATGTGATCCTCATCATATTAATGGATATAAATACTTTTGCTGTCTGCGCTACAGAAAGTGAATACTGTGTGTTTGGTCTTCATCGTATATGCTCATGTCCTGTGGTGGCATACACATTCTCTAATTATCCATTCTGTAAGAATGCAATGGAAGATGTATTATCACTTTCTTGTGGGAGAAAAATACTGCACCTCTTGACCACTGTCTTTATACAAAATATAACACGCTCCAATTATACGTATACGTAGACACATGCATCTATTCATACATATGTTTCTTCAAGAGCATGTCTAAAAGACTAGTCTTGCTTGTTTCTGTTGTCATTTTGTCCATGACTGGGCTATTCCTTCAGTTTCTGATTTTATGTTAATCTTCTCTGCTGCTTCAACCGTTTTACTGGGAAAAAAAATAATTCAAATAGAAGTAGAAACATTCCACTAAATTTTACCTGCACCCTTGTTTACAAGAGTGAAAACTTTCAAAGACACCATAAAGCTCCCAGTGCCTTGACTCTATGCAAATTAAAGGTAACTGAGTTTTCACCTCCTTTAGAAAGTTATGCCAGACCCTCACTTGATTATATTTACCATATATATAGAAAATGAGGCACTAGGGGACACCTAATGTTACTTCTTGTCCTTTAATTTAGATTATGCTAAAACATAACTGGACCTAACTCAGCATTTTTTTACTACTATTTAGATGTTCAGCCTTTCTTCTTATGTAATTGTAAAAACTGCTTTCTTAGAGCAACATGCTACTTAAGAGCATCCATATTATCTAAAGACTGCAGCATTATTCGTCTTTATAGTTTCTTAGTCCAGTTGCTTTGTAGAGAGTAACAATAAGGAGCGGAACTATTCATTGTATGAATATAACTGTCTTCTAAATTAGTACATTCTATTGGTTATTGTTTCTTCTTTATACTTCTTGGTATCATTCCCCTGTGAGCAACATGAGCAACATTTATTAAAGTGCTCCCTTTTTTTTTTTTTTAGCTTCCCTTTTTAGGTCTGTGACATTCATAATTCTAATTGTTAACTACCCATACTTGAATTTTTTTAAAGGAATTTTGAGGGTTTTTGAAGAAAGAAGGGTATTTATCATCTCAAATAGGGAGCATCTTAACTTAATTCACTCAGCCTGGCAAGGATAAAAAACACTGTCAGGCTTATGGTACCATAAATGGAGCAAGGATGTGAGTCAATTTAGACTAACAGAGCTCAGAAGTCTTACATATTAACATCTAGAGGGACAGCAGACTGTAGCTGCAAAAGAGACTTGCCTTTCTGTAGTTAGGGGAAAAAAAAATCAACACATTTCTAGGTATCATTAAACAGCACATGGCATCTTGCTAGGCCTGCGGCAAAATAATCAACAACAATACATTCAAAATATTTCTCCCTGGTTTCTGGGTTCAGCAGTTTTTAGACATAAAAGAGCCGCACAAAATTGAAGGTAATGTGAAAGAAGCTACATGTTAGTATTTAATTACATTAAATTGATTAGAAAGAAGCTCTAGATTGGGAGCACATTAAGTTCATTCTGTACAGCATGCAAGATATTTTTTGAGTGAATCTAACTTGTTAAAACATGGGAAAGATAATGATATGAAAACTAACTCAATTTGAAGTATGTGAGCCAAGGACTACTCACCTATTTCACTCATTCTTTCAGTTTGGCAAAGAAAAGCAATTTGCAGGTCTTTGAGAGGGGGAAAAAAAATCCACCCAGTCACAGCCAGGAGATATAAAGTATTCCTTTCTACCCTGAACATGAACTGGAGCTATTTTCTATTCTTTCCATCTGTTCAGAAGAACTGCCTCTAAAAAAATCCCACGAATCTTTTGGCTAAAACAGATACTTCAGTTGTGACTTTAACTTACACATAAATAATTTCATATACAAAATATATATGCAAATTGGTGGGGTTTAGAAGACTAGCATTTCAGATTCAGTCAGAAATGATGCATTGTTCAATATTTAAAATAAAGCACTTCAGCTAAAATCATATACAGATCTGGTCTTAGAGGCATGGCACACTTCCGTAAAGCTGGGCAACTCTTTTGTGCTTTGTATGCCTCAGTCTTCTGAACTATTAAATAACAGTATATGCATATATGCCCTGAAGGGATATTAAGAAGTTTCATTTTTAATGTCTACACAGAGTACTTTTTTCAGAAAAGAGCTAGCACAATGCAAGTTACATGACTGATTATTTCAGTATTTTCTCCTGAACTTCAGTGCGTTGCCTGGTCATTGCATTGCTTTAGATTAATTAATCTAGCAATGATTTCAGAGAACTACTGCTATTTTTCAGTTTTACTATTACCCAAGAACAGTCTGCCCAATATTCTAGACAGAAATAGAGATTGTATTAAGCTTTGGATTTTTCATCTCAAAATAGCCTCAATTTGGCAAATGAAAAAATGTCAGTATGTTCCAATTAATTTATGAGGCAAGCTAATGCTGACCTTTGTGTACTAGCATCTCTAGTAACAAACTTTGGGACCAGTACTTAAAATATTAGAGTGAAAGCAACTAATCTCATTTTTATATTATGGTTTGTTACATAATGACAAGAATAATCTTTATCACTTTGTTCCTTATTTGGCATAAAATGACTTTTTGGACGATCAGACACCTCGGGCTTCGTCTTAGTGTTTAATCAGTTTCAGCAGCTGTTCATAGCTTCAAATACTACAAAGCAATAGAATTTAATTGCTTAATTAAACTCAAACCTCAGTTGCCTTTTTAAGAGGCAGGGGCTTGCCAAGGTTCTGGATACTCAAAGAAAATCAAAAGAAGCAAATGACATTGCTCATTTCTCAAGGATGGCTGATCTAGGAGTGCTGTATTGTCATGGTTTAAGCTCAGCCACTCAGTACCATGCAGCCATTCACTCACTCCGCTCCCTTCCTCCCCCTGCTCCAGGAGGGATTGGGAGGAGAATCAAAAGAATGTAACTCCCACAGGTTGGGATAAGAACAGTCCAGTAACTAAGGTATAACACAAACCACTGCTGCTGTCACCAGTAACAATAATGATAAGGGAAATAACAAGGGAAGAGAATACAATCGCTCACCACCCACCAACCAATATCCAGCCTGACCCCGGCAGTGACCTCGTTGTTTCGGGTAACTGCCACCAGTATTACATCCTGGGCATGACATGCTGTGGTATGGAATACCTCTTTGGCTAGTTTGGGTCAGGTGTCCTGTCTCTGCTTCTTTCCGGCTTTCCCTCCTCCCTGGCAGAGCATGAGGCTCAGAAAGTCCTTGGTCAGAACTTAACAGCAACTCAAAACATCAGTGTTATCAGCGATGTACCCAGGCCAAAAGTCAAAGCCACAGCACTGCACCAGCTACTAAGAAGGAGAAGAATGACTGCTACTGCTGAACCCACCAAAACACCCTATTTCTGAGGGGCTCAGAGTGAGGAAGGAAGAACTTAATCCTTACTGAACCATGTCCAATAACTTTGAGGGGCAAAATGACATGGACACTTGAAGAGATTTCTAGTTGTATGAGAGAGGGGAAAGGTCAATCTTCAGAGATATTTTCAGGGAGAAGTGGTAACATTTTGTTATAATCTAATATGCAAAGAAGGCCAAGCCTAAGACTGTAGATCTGAAATATACAGAGGGTAGGCGCTTCCATAGTAACTGTGAAAGAGATGTAGGCTTTGAATTTAAATTCCAGCTAACACATTTAATAGTGTACGAACTGTTTAAGATAGATTACTTCAGCGTAATTCTGCTCGGAATCTTTCTTTTTATTAGAACAGTATTGTGAAACGGGTTGACTGCACAATCCTGTATCTTCTCTGTTCTTCTATCTCTTACTTGGCGTCATGATGCTTTCTTTGCTGTTTCTGTTTCTGTGTAATTTTTGAAGTCCACTTGGACGTATGATCCATACTCCTTTTCCTGTGCCTTACTGCTTTTAACTGTATATTGCTTAATCCCTGTCTTCTTGTCTTCCTCCCTTTAGCTCTTCTTTCCTTTGTAGCAATGTTTTATCTCTTCTTTTTATCTACTCTAATAAAATTTCATCACTGAAGGGCTGAATTAGTGATATGTCGTAGTCCCCTCCATTCATTTACAGACAACTTTTGACTCAGGAAATACCTAGCTGAAGGAGACAATATAAAAAAGCAAAGACTGTTGGGTGAGATTTTCCCCCATAATGTTTTTGTAGAACAGTCAGTGTCACCTGCAAGAATCAGAAGATTTCATCCTATTATTAGTGCTAACTTCAAAAAGACATGAGCACTTTCTGAGAAAAATGGACATCAGGATTTCTGTGTCCAAACCTGTCCCCCTCTGAGGTGAGTTGTAGAGAGTCCTTCTTGGAGGTGGTACAAGTTTGAGAATCAGGAAGGCCGCATGTTAGCGTTAACTGCACTGAAAGATCGTACTAGGTAGAACTAATAGTCTCTATATAACTCACAAGCTGCTTACTTTTAAGATGAGCAAATAAATGTTCACACAGAAACTCTTCAAGAATACAAAGACCTGACAGAAAGAATCAGGTAAATCTTATTCCTTGTCTACAACTGATACATCGTTAAAACTTCAGTCAAAACTTTAGCTGATGAAGTAAAAAGCTAGATAGGAATGAGCTTATATGAAAAGCAGCACTGAGAGCAGTACCGTGAGCACACACATGAAGCAGTAGAGTTTCCAGCACTATGGCTGTGAGACAAGACCTCTGCTTCACTAGCTGCAAAAAAGCATATATCAGCTTGTGTGTTTTTATCTAGTATATTTCTGTTGGAAGTAGATTTTTATGATGCATTACTAGAGAATGAGCAAGCTTTTTTGGCCTAGGGGTATATCTGAATAAAGACTGCATATTCTCTTGTGTCTCTTTCTGGCTTTCTTCCTCTCCTCCCCAGGTCAGAAATCTGATTTATTAACATTTTGTCTTGGTTATGTTATGTTTAAATGTAAGTGGTCAAGATGAGACTAACAGCTTCTCTAGCTGAGTTTCATGTTAACTCCAGGACCAGCAGCAGATGTGTGCCAGGGAATGCATGGCAGGAGAAGGTCGTGCAGGCATATGCCTTTTGCCTCATCCAGTTTCTGTGAATCTGTGACTGGGTTTATTTCGGGTCTATGTGCAGTATTTTTCTAATTTTAGACTTTCCACACATGAATTTCACTAAATCTTTGATTAACATGTCAAACTTTTAGTTTCTACAGTATTTTCCACACAGACACCCTGCCAGACTCTAGATAAAGGACAGCCCTTTGAAACCTATGAGATCTGAACCAAGTTGATTAGGATGAGACCTTCTTGTACTTCAGAGTTCAGCATTTTTAATTCTCTTGTTTTCTGCCTTCCTAGAGCTTTGGTTGACTCCCAAATATGTTCTTTTTTTCTTGCAGCTTGATGTTCCCCTCTGTTTCGTTCTTGATCCTATTCTGCTTTCTCCCTCTTTCCTTTCCTTCTTCCCTCTCCTGGAACTTACCTCAGACAGCTCTGCCCAGCTGGCTGTATGGGAAGGTGTCTGCTCTGCTCTCACACAATAGAGATGGGATCCACTGGTCAAGTGATGGATTTTGTGGGTACATCATGGATGAAGGCAGCACAACCAGCAAGAGACCTGTCCTCAGCCACAATGTTGAGCTTGGGAGGGAGGATGAGGATCCTACCAACACAGGAATGAGGGATGTTCCACTGGCCAGAATATTGGCATTTTAGTGGGATTATTAGCTCCATTTTCAAATCAAGAAGGGCTTCTAATAAAGACAATTGGCCCTTAATATGTCAGAGATATCTTTAAAATAAGGTGCTGGCTTTGCTCAGCATTGTCTAGGACCACAACTGGCTTAAATCCCCTAGGAAGACATCCCTGACTCACTGCCTTCAAGGCAGGGTTGAACTGATGGCTGGTGTTTGTTTTGTGTGGTGAAACTTCCCAGAGATGATATTGAAGGCTGAAGAGCCTTTCCAAGGCAGACCAGAATAATTTGTGTAAACAAATAAGTAGCCTGAATACTGTACAAAACAGCATATTACAGAGGCTATAAGTATTTTTCCACATTTCTTGCGCAACCAACCAGGTTTATAACTGTTTATGCCACCTGTAATTAAAAATGAGATAATCCCAGCAATTTGAGAAAGTCTTATATTATTAACATCCATTTCCTTGTTGCTTGCTGCAGTGAAGGATAATTAATTGTAAAGACATTTTTAGAAGCAATGCAATAATCTTCTCTAAGCAAAAGCTAATGTTTAAAAAGTACGAAAATTGATAATGCAATTAATTATGTGGGTATTACAATAATCTAACCTCCTAGGTAGAAAGTTGGTGCCTAGGGACAGTATTATCCACACATTAAATAGAAATGAACAATAACATTCTCTTTATCATTGCAGTCTAGGAAATGGCAGATGTAACATAGCTGCAGCCTTGTGGAGTTGCTTAAGTTGAAATTTAGAGCAGTTATTGAAGAAGTGGGTCTGTTGTCATTGGTAGATATTCACAGATCTGTCTCTAATATCCTAAAAGGATGTTCCAGCTAGAGATTTTAAGACTTACCATAAATGAATTCATAGGCTTTATATTGTAACAATACTTCCAAATTTCACAGGTGGATTTGTATCTAGATGACAGGTTAATGAGGCTATGTCTACCTCCTCACCAGCTTTAACCTGTGTTGTAAATACATTTAACTCTGCAAGTAAACATTCATTGAATATGGATTTTTATTTGTTATAAACACTGTATTTCAGAATTAGTCATATTATTTCCAAAACAAACCTTAATGAAGGAAAAAAAACCATAAACAATTACTTTTTTTAAATGCTAATTTACAAGAAAATAAATAGGAGATACTGTTGATAGTAGATACAGAAAACAATACAGTTATTTCAAGCTATTGTGCTGAACATTTTTGTGAAGGACTGTAAACTCTTAACCAATTGCGTATATTGTTATAATTTACCTACATTATATTGCTAATATTACAGATGGCAGTAGAAGCTCAAGATTAAATTACTTATCTGTTAGTCAGTTAGACTTCAACAGGTTGCTTATAATATAACAAGAAAATGAGCATTTATAGTCTTATCAGTTGTAACAATAAAATGATAATGCACAAGTAGGTAAAATACAGCACTGATAGTAAGGAAAATGGCAGGAACTGAATTAGCTCTGTATAAGTGTCTGTAATAATGTGTGTGTTTTATATATAACATGAATGTGTTCTTTGTTAATTTTGAAGGAGAGAGATCAATATGAGCTTTATTAGTAAAAATGAAGAAAATATATCTGTTGGAATAAGCAGGAAAAAGTTTGCATGAAATAGAGGGGTAAAAGAAAGTTTTTGTGTTTGATGTGTTGGGTGTTGATTTATTTGTAGGTATATATACATAGACGTTTATTGCTCTAATCTTAAGTAGTCTTTACAGCAAACCTTGAAGTGTCTGCTGTGTGATTCTGTTTCCCATGAAGAATTAATATGCAGTTCAGAGGAAGAATATGATGTGTCAGGCCTGTTGTGATGCAGAGCAGCAGAGATTCAGAAGGCAACATGAAGGAGTGGAGATTTATGAAATAGTTGCTCTCCAAGAACTTTGCTGTGTGAGTTTTGAACCTGAAATCTTCTATCTAACTTCACGGTGTGACACACACAGTATCTCCTGGGCTCTGCTGCTACCTGGGGGAAATCTGAACTTGTAGAAGCTTCTTGTGTGTTTCAGCAGGTATTTGTCAAGAGAACTTGTGATTCTTCTTGTTACATTTGAAATGGGGCCCAAACACTTGTTCTTACTTTCTTTCTATGGTCTGTATGCGGCCTGGCCCTGGGCTTGCATCCAGATGGCTTGAGCTAGCAAAGCTGTAGCAACACTTGGTACTGTGAGTGGTGTGCATGTTTCACGTAGTGCTGTCCATCAGCTCAATCAGGAGGTCATCTCCTATCATAGAATCGTAGAATCATAGAATCGTTAGGGTTGGAAAGGACCTTAAGATCATCTAGTTCCAACCCCCTTGCCATAAGAGGGACACCCCACACTAAACCATGCCTCCCAAGGCTTTGTCCAACCTGGCCTTGAGCACTGCCAGAGATGGAGCACTCACAACTTCTTTGGGCAACCCATTCCAGTGCCTCACCACCCTGACAGTAAAGAATTTCTTCCTCATATCCAGTCTATCCCTGAGGCAGGCACTTTAGAGGTAGCTACATTTCAGTTCTATTCCCTTATAAACACACTTAGAGCATGAATTCTTGAAGCTATCCAGGCATCAAAGCACATGAAAATAAAACTGAACCAAACAAAATATAAAATCCTCAAAACCAGCAACAAGAACAAAAAAATTCCACCTTTGGACATTTAGATCCATAATTCATAAATAGCTGCACACTTCATTCTTCAGGTGTTTGCTTGCGTTCTGCAGGGTATATAGACATACATTGCAGAGTGTTTAAATTTGTTGCTGGCATGTTAAGACCATGATACTCTAATGTCCTGAATTATATAATACTACTGAGCACCCTTTGTAAATTTCTGAATGCTGTGTGTGATTCGGCTTCTGGGCATTAGTTAAGTTGTTACATAGATGATTTCTCTTATAATTGTAGACAGTTTTGCTGTCTCGTTTTTTTCCTTTTTTCTTTGGCGAACAGGATTGTTTCAGTAGTGGTAATAGTGTTGCCTGTTGCTATTGCAAGTTTAGCCAGCTATGAATCTGCACTTATGTTTGCTATTACCTGCACTTAGTTATGAAATGTAGCCTATTAATTATTTCATTAAAATGTGAAATACTAGGCCCGATCTTGGGGGATATTCCACTTTCTCCTGCTACTTTACATTTCCATTCATCTTAATGGCAGTTCAGGCTGTTTCTTCACATTTATGTGTAATTTCCTTTGGCTGTCACTGCCTCTTCCTTCAAAATACTTCAGTCAATATTTTCCACTATTGATTAAATTCAGGTTTCAGCTTGGAAACTGTCATTGTAGCTTCCGATCTCTTATTTCCCCCTCAGTGCTATGGTTGAGCGTTGAGATGTACAGGGTTGGAGGTCAGGAGTACACCACTTCTTATTCACCATGCACCAAATTTCCAGAAATACCCATCTTCAAGCATTTAAACATTTGACCCGTAACCCACCTTGGTGGCTGCATTTGCCGTAATAGCTTCATTTTGATTTTTTTTTTTTTTTCCTTTGGCTCTGATTGGTATTGCAGTGAACTTGTTGGGAAGTTAATAGCTATCATGACAATTTTTATTTTCCAAATGAAACAATGCCCCCTGGTGCTCTAGGATTCAAGAGGTCTGATTTTACAGTCAAAATAAAAATAAAACCAAATAGAATCTTTTCAGACAGATACTTCTTGTCCCTAAATCTGCCAGCTACCACTCAAATGCTGTCACTGTCACTCACACGAGATGGGGAAAAACACTGTCAGCACTGAGTAACAAAGAGAGTAACAGGGAATAAAAGCACACTTGAAAAGAGATACACGTCAGTTAGGCAGGGTAAAAGCAAATTATAGAAGAGAAAAATAAATGTAAGGGTCAAGACAAGAAAGCGTCTAATGAAAGGAACAGCCAGAGAAAAGTAAAATTAAAACTGTCTGCTTAATGAAATGTAGAATCTAGATAGTGATAGAGAAGAAGCTATAATATTAAAAATAGAAGTACTTTTTTTATAAAAGGATTGAATATAATAAAGGTATTACAGAAGAAAAGGGCAAAGAGGGTAACTGAAAAATATACAATCAAGAGTATTAAAATGGCAAATCTAAAATGGAAGATAATATAGAAGGTATATATTAAGTGCATGAAAACTATGGAAATTAGTAGAATAAATGTAGTTTGATATTTTCTGTGTACTAACAAAATAAATTATTGATGCAGAAATTTAAACCTCAGAGTGGAAAGCTGGTATCGGTAAAGCTGCTAAGCAGTGAAATGAAACAGTTGATCTCTCTTCAGTTTAGCCTGTCACTAGCATTTGCTTTTCTAAAAATTAAGATGCAAAATTAAAAAATTACTGCTGATGGGCACAGCACACGTGAACCATTAGAATGTCACTTATCCTGTTTGCAGACAGCAAACTCCAGTGCAACATGCCTTCTCACAGCCATGCAGCTGACGGGAGCGTCAGCTTTTGAAGACCAGTCAATAGAACAGACACTGCCATGAATCACC
>JBCJKH010017629.1:20680-30698 GCA_039877255.1 Loriculus beryllinus
TCTGCTAAAGAAAAGTGGGGAGCAGCTGTTTTGTGGGAAAGATGGTTGGGGTTTTTTTTTTTTTTTTTTTTTTTTAATCCTTAAAAATAAGGCTGTTTTAGGATACTTCTGAGCTTCCCTCATAATGAGAGGTTTAGCTTCAGGCTAGCCCTACCAAAGAATGCTTAGTAAAAAACTACATTTCATACCCACTTACGTCAGACTCTAATGGGCTGCCGCTACGTAGCAGGAAGCATGAATTATAGAAGGGTGTTGCTCATACGCATGGTGATGGAGAAGTGTCACTACCCAGCCCTAAGAAAACAAATTTGCAAGCAGTCAGGGGTTTTGTTCCCTAATTGTGGCAGCTTGATAAGGCAGGGATAGGACTTAACCAACTGTGAACTACAAGAACGGCTGGCTTGAAAAAGACCCATGTGTGCTACTGGAAGCAGGGGCAGAGCCAGAACAGAGCTAGGGGAAGGAGAAGGAGGGAAAAGGTACAAGTGGAATGGAAAACAGAGTGGGGAAGTTTTGGAAGAGGAGGTGTGCAAACAAAGAGCACAGAGGTACATCTAGGAAGGAGAAAAAGAGAGATTTGTCGAGGAGCAAAAGATGAAGAGCTGAGATGGCAACATGCTTTCTGCTGAAATAAGTCACCTATAATTTCTCCTGAGAGAAGTAAAATCACATAGAAACTGAAATGTTAACCTAGGCTGGTGGCAGAAGAAGAAGCAGGAGAGAATGAATGTGTAGTGGAGAGTCCAGTTACAAGGCTGTTTCTCAGAACATGTGCAATAGACTTGCAGCATGGAAGGAAAAGAGGGAAAATGAGGATCTGGGGAGGAAGTATGTGTAATACTTTGAAAGGGAAGAAGACCTACTCATACTAAGTACATCTTACAGACATTAAGGCTTTTGAAACATTCACCCGAGTACAGTATTCAGTTGCTGCTTTCCTGTGATACATGAATTAGTGACAGTGTCAATTATCTTCCTTCAGTATATAATTTCAGCTTTGAGTGAACAACTTCAACCTATCTGTATTGTTAATAAAGACCAAAAAAAAAAAAAAAAAAAGCCTTTTCGATCCTTTTCTCTCAGGTGATGATAAAGAACCTAAAAAAATGCCAAAAAAAATAGCAAACTTTTGGACAGCTCTGTTGCATGAAAATGAAAGGGCTATTTTCATTACTTTTTTTGTTCAAATGAATATCCTCATTATTTGGCATTCATACAGTTTTTCAGAAATAATATTTGGTTTTTACATTTTCCTCCTTAAATTATGTATTACAAACACAGTTTAAAACACAGTTGCTGCACATAGAAGCAGCAATGTCTTTCCACCTAACATTCCCCTCTCTTGCCTTGTTACCACGGTTTTTTAAACGTGATAATGTCCCACCACTGTTTCTGAGATTTCCTGAATTTATTTGTTTGCTTATTACGTAAGGAATGATTTCTGCCTATTTGAATATATTTCTGTGGGGAGTGCTGACATTCTTATCCACACTTCACTTGTCATTTCTAGGCCAGACGGTTAATATGATTTCCTACTATGAGCTACTTACTGTGTACAGTTTTAACATGTATTGCAGCAAGGCAGTATATGAAAGTGCAGAAATGGCTTATGAAAGAGATGGATATTGGGGAGGAGTTGTTGGGTTCTCTTAGGTAAAGCCAGTTGATGTGCAAGCATAAATAGTGGTAAAAGGAAATACCAGTGGACTTTATATTCTGATCTCATACTTCTCACATGAATACAGGAAAATAAGTGTTTGTGGATAATACCAAAAAAGGAGCAGCTTCAATCCTGCAAAGGAGAGGTTAGCATTTCAAATGGCAAACTGGAAAACACAGAGGACTAACCAACAGCATCTGGACAGGAGCAGAGTCTTTTCTCTGGGAAAAGGCTGAGGGCTGTAATGGTTCTCAAGCAGGATTTTTGTCACAGCAGTGATTTTGCACAAAAAGCTGAGGTTGTGCTGGGAGGCAAAGCCAGGTGTGTCACCCTCGAGGTGGGAGAGGTAATTGCTCTGCTGCACTCATCGCAGAGTGCTGCCATAGAGCAGGGCGTGGGCTAACACAAGAAAATCAAACGGGAAGTGACATAAATATATAGAGGTCTAGAAAATTGTTATGAGGAAATACTGGAAGAAATTTGAGGTTATTTAACCTAAAGGAGATGTAAGGGAGAACATAAGTACCTTTCAGTATATTAAGAGCTCCTGCAGAAGTGAAGGGAATCATTTATTCTCTTATTTTTTGCAGGTAGAATGAGAAGTACTGGGCTTAAGGTACAACAGGAAGATAAAGGTTAGATGTGAGGAGAAACTTTCTGATAATGACAGATTGCTTGAGTGTAGAGACTCCGTTACTGAGCATCTTCCAGAGTGCCATAGACAAATATGAGGCAAGATATCAGTGCACAATACCCTACCTGGGATATGAGGCATGGAATAAATAACCTCTCATCATCCCTTTCTAGCCTATTTTTCTTTCATTAAATATGAATTAAGAAGGGGAAAGCCCTTAGCTGGGCAAATTATCTCAAATCTGTGTTACTTAAATGTAATGGAGAAACCTTGGCCTTGGTAAAGCAAAATGTTGAGTAATTGTGGCTGCTCTCGCTGACCTCACCCAGAGCAGAAGCAAGGTAGAATTTCAAGGAGGGGCCATGAGCACTTAATTTATATTAATTTTTGATATTGCTGAATTATTTTTGCATTGGCCAAGTCTTGTCTTCCCATGACTCTTATCTTGGGTGTTAAGAAACTTTACATTAAATTTTGTAAAGGACCTTTCTGGGAATTGTCAGCATTTGATACAACTTGAGCCAAGAGGGTTTTTGCAGTGGGTTTTAATTTTAAAACTATTCAGATTACTTTCCCACAATGGTATTTACTTTTAGACAATGTCCTAGCCAGTCACTACAAGTAGTGGTTAAATTTATGGATGTGTTGTTCAACACACAATTCTGAAGTATGAAGACTACTACTTGTACTATACGTACAATGTCAACCTACAATTGTTGAGATAATTTAGCATAAAAAACTGCAAAGTAATATAATTTCCTAGAGAGCAGTATTTCAGAACTTCTGAATGAATTGTTGGGTACTGGTATCTTTTGGATATTTGGGGATGACCTAAAGGAAATTACTGGAACAGAGTAAAAAGAAAAGCTCCTGTGTGGATGGCAACACAAGTTAGAGATCTCAGCAACAAAAAGCTTGTATTATTTTTATTTTAAAATAAGAAAGGATTTTCATTTTAAATCCCAAGGGTTCTTGACATGAAAAACTTTTGACTAAAGGATTGCATTTTTCTGTGGTGGAGAAAGAAAAATAACTACAAAATTCACTGTTTGGTTGGTTTGTTTTCGTCAGCATTTCTCCCAGTTTGTCTCACATTATCACTAGAGTCTGTCTTTGCTGTACTGCTCTTTTTGGGAGCACAGATAAACTCCTCTTTCCTGGTGTGCTTAACAGTGTATTTGCTATTTTTTCCTGAGTCTTTTTCCTTTTCTTTTACAAGTGATCTTTAGCCTAATGAAAAGAGGGGGTTATCAGTACTGCAGCGTGAAATCACTTTACCTAGGCAAAAGTACAGGTGTCAACAGCAGTTTTTTCCATCCCAGGGCTCTTGTTTCTTCTTCACTGAGTCAATCCATGTCTGCATCTCTGTCAGGACTTGGCCTGATGCATCCATTTACTCCACATAAGCTCCCAAGTAGTGATCAGATTGGAGCAGCGTCCGGTCCTTACCTCTGCAAGAGGTATGTGAGCTGAGATTTCAAAGGTAGAAGACTGTATATTGCTAAAACTCTCAACTGGCTTGTTCTGCAGGGAATAATTTTTCATAAGGCATGTGTTCAGCCTGGAAAATTTGGAGTTCTTGGTGTCACTGATGCAGATGATCTGAATGGGGCATTAATGGCATGCATAATTTTATAAGCATTGAAAAATTGTGTTGTGGACAAATACTTTTAAGATTTTTTTTTTATTTCTGTTCTCATAGATACAAAACAACTAATGCTGTGAGCAGGTCTGGAGGAAACTGTAACTGCTGAATTAAAAAGACATAGGAAGATAGACTTACTGCCTTTCTCCTGTCCTAACTTTCCTGTGTTTGCTCTCTCATAATACAAGAAGACACTCCAGACACCACATTCTGGGGATTTCCTTTGTTGGGGTTGAAGCCTTTGGCCTCATTCTTTTCCTCACAGTTAGAGGGTTCATAAGCCCCTGGAAAGACAGTGTCTGTCATGTCTTGTTGCTTAAATATTGTGGTCAGCCTGTGAATAATCTCAAACTGCTTTGACATGTTCATAATAGCTTTTGTTCTACTTCTGTACCCATCCATTTCCATTCCTTAAAGTCCCCTGGCATGGAGTGTGTTCCAGCTTGTATGCAGTGTGTGTGATGATTTGGCCAGAGATGTTATAGGAAAATCAGACTGTTACCTTTAATTTTTGTGGAAGGTAACAATGACTTGGCATTGAAAATGACCCCTCTGTGGCACATGATATTACTGTTAGACCTTTTTCTCCCTGGCTTGCAGGTGTTTTTCACCCTTTGGTGAAAGTTTCTGGGAAGTGGTCAGCTGAACAGCCTGTACCCTGCAGAGTGACGTGTTGATGTGGGGCTTCTTCAGCTGTTCTGTGTGCAGTGAAGGCTGCGTTAACACCAGATGCCAATCATACACCACCAGTGGATTTGCAAGATTATAGGACAGGAAAAAAGATGAAGGTTAAGCACAGGGCACAATAGAGATTACTTATGGTAATGAATTGTATAATTTTTCTAGACAGATCTGGATTAATGTTTATCCCAGGCAAGAGATTACTGTATGTCTGATTCTAGTTGTAAACAGACATTATTAAACAGAAGGTTTATGTTCATGAAATGCGACTATGGGTGTTAAAGCACTTATGATTTATTATGTGCAAAAAGAAAAATTAACCTGTTCATCTGCTATAGTACAAGATGCGCTGTGGATTTTTGCATAATTTGAAAGGCATCTGCTCCCTTGGAATACAAATAACCAGTGAAATGAGAAGGATTCTCCTCTCATTTGCACTGATCCAATGCCCTACACTGCAGTGATGTTGAATGGTTTAACCAACAAAAGAATAGTCTTAACTGCTTTTACAAAGCAATACCATTTCTATGAGAGATAATGTTGGCAAAGTCTTGTAAATTTTTAGGGTATTTTCTTACAACTGAAAAAAAAAATAAAAAAAACAAAAAAGTAAATATGCAGAAAGCTTAACAAATGACCTTATTTGTGTTTCCCAAATAATTCCCTGTCAGTAATTGAAAGCACAATGTTTAGAGACTTTACATTTTTTTTAAAATATATATTTTTTGAATCTATCTTTTCACATAATTGATGTTGTAGACCATTTTTCTCTTGCTTTATAGCATCAGTGCTGCTATGCGTGAGATATAGGTACAACATCCACATTTTTTAATACCACCTTACCTAAGGAGCTAAATAATCACACCTGAGTCAGTGTTCTGGTTGAGGTAAAAAAATTTCACCTTAACAAAACTGCAAACTTTGCTTTTTTGGTAGAGAAGACATTGCAACTTTATTGCTTGCTAGGAAGAAAGTATCTTTTCAGTGTGAGAGCAAAGAAAAATTAGGTATCAAAATCTGTTCATCCTATTTATGGGCTGTATTTGTAGCCAGCTGATTTTTGCATAATGCCATTTGAAATTATCCATTTAACAATGATGGATGATACAAATGTGTTGCTTTCCCTCCGCTTTGTAACTGATCTGTCTACTTATAGATTGTATTGGACATGTTGCTGATGCTTTATTTGTAAAATTCACTTACATATGTGAGAAATTTGTCCATTAAGTCTTACTGACTTCACAGTGGCTTCTCAGATAGCTAAACTTATTCTTGTATGCAAGCAAAACCAGCCCAAGCAATAAAAAGCATAGGAACGTAGAGCAAAAAGACCTGGGAATATTATGAGGTGTGTTAAGTGAATTAAAATTTAAACAGTTAAACGACTTCTGAATAAAATGTAATCTGGTAAAACGTTCTGAATGCTTTAGATTAAAAAAGTTACACTCTTAAATTGCCATCGAAACACTTGATTTTGCTCTTATATATTTCTTAGCTCTGTTTTACATTTGGCACAACATTATATATTGTGTCATGAGAAATATGTAACTAATATTTTCAAATAATTATCGAATCTTCCACTGTCTGTGAAGTGTGAATCCAGAGTTGAAGTTCACAAACATATTGATTAACCCATAAAAGTTTCGGTGGGCTTTGTTAATGGTTCAGTGTAGCCTCTGAAGCTGATGAGAACTTCTGGAGGTACCCAGAATGCAAGTGAGAGTCCTTCAAGAAGCCAGGGTCAGCTGCTTAAGAGTTTGTGCAGTGAAGCATTGTATTTTGGGAGGCACTGAAATATACTAGATGTTCTTTTCTTAGCAGACATCAATAAGTCATAGAGATGACCTCCATCTTCCAAAGAGAAGGAAAGCTAGAAATGAAGACACATTTCTGTTATCAGTCTGCTGTGGGTCGTAAGTTGAACTGGTGGTATATTTTCCTCTGAAAGCTGCGTAGCCTTGACACAGTGTTTAACAGTATTAAGCTTATTGCTGCTGAGCTAAACATGTCTGAAGCAAACGATGACCCTCACGTCTTTGCAATAGCAAAATGTCTCGCTGATGTGATCCCGCAGACTTGGAGAATTAAGTTAATTTTCCCCTGGATTTCTGAGCTGCCTTCTTTTTACCCGATGGAGAGCTTGTGAAGAATACAGCTTCTGACCGAATGACAAAACGTGGAGCTTGAAATTAGATGCATTCAATTAGAAGATGACAAAAAGACCATCTAAATATTTGTCAGGATACTACTTACAGAGCATAGTGTCCAGACTGGGAAGTGAAAGGCAGCTGCTCTCAGGACTTAATAGTCTGGGGGGTGAAAAATATGGGTAAATCATTCAGATTCCTTATGAGCTTGGAAGGGATAATTGAGGGTATTGAGTTGGCTGTTATGCTTCCAGGGCTGGTGATCCTTCTCATGTAATCTCGGATTAGTTCTTTTCTTGTATTCGCTATTACAGAATTAACCATCACAAAGTTTTCTGGACCACTTTTTGTTATCTATCCACCACTAGAGGATGGGTAATGTAGTGGTTTATGGGAGGTATTGTAAAAAAGGGGCTGCGCCTTCTCTGCAGTTTAAAAAACCTACCACAAAACAAACAAAACCCCAAAGCCACAAAACCCAAAGCAACAAAAAAAGCATGGACAAACTTGTTAACTGTGAGATTGTGGGGTTTGGACCAGAAGTTTTACTGGCTTTCCAGAGGACAAAAAGATGCTCTTGAAACTAACATTCAAAATAGGTGGTAAGTTAAATTAAGAGATTGTGATGCACAGTTTGGTTTGGCCACATCTGTTTGTCTGTATATTAAATTCATAGCAACTTTTTAAAACCAGAGAGCAAATCTCAGGCTTTTAATTTCTTGTTCAGAAAGTTTTAATAAGGAAAATATAAAATGCAAAGACAGCGTATAATGTTTATCTTTTTTTTTTTTTTTCATTTCTGTTGCAGCAGTTCAAAGGAGAATGTGACTATGATAGGGTTAATCCAGCTACATAAAAATCCATGCTGTGTATGATAGTAGTAAAGCTTGTGATCCCTTGATCTTTGATTAGATCCAAGCTAGTAAATATCTTGTATTTAATCAGAATGAGTTGTACTGCATGTAGTGTAAGTCACCTTCACAGATGGGATGTAGCAGCAGAGTTGTTCGCGAATATTTGTTTTAATCCTTCCCAGAGCAAGCATGCTCTGTGTTTCTTTGTTGTAAATCAGATTCAAGCAACTAAAGACCAGCGTGAAGGAAAGACATTTACTTGCAGGCAGGAATAGGACCGTGTGGGAACCTTTTTTTCCTTTTTAAAGAAAAATGTAACTTACTAGAATCTTGAAAGGTATTTTTCAGTATTCCATAAACGTAACCAAGACACCATGGCTGCTTTTTTAGATTGGGATGCAAATATCATCATGTAGAATTTAATCTTTAACTGTTCACGCACATTTCTACCTTAGGAGACTATAAATGTGCGGAGACTAAGACTTATTATGGTAAATGTTTAGCCTCTATTATTATTCTATATTTTGAAGATATTTTGTTAGAATAGTAGCTGGTCTGTGTGCTGGTAAACTGAAATTATTAAAATATTATTTGTAAGGCTAGTTGTTTTGTGTGGTTTGTCAGCGTCCTATTTACCTAAATCTGTCATAATTGCCTTCTAATACATCTTCCTCTGACATGCCAAATATTGAAAATGAGATGACTCTTTACTGGGATATTCTCTACCAAATGTCATTTTTCTGTATTCATAACTTGATGGTAATAACTGTACGACCTGTAGTTAAATGCATCTCAATTTCTCTCACTTATTTTTCCTAATCACCACACAGAGCCTTCTGTGCTCAGAGGGGTGATTAGATTTAACCTGCCATCATATCTGAAGAACTTTCTGTACAGCATATTATACATTGCAAGAATTATATATGTAAATGGTGGCTCTAAGTGTAATATATAAATAGATAAAAAGATGAGTTGCTCTCACGCCAAAGTTAATTCCTGATAATTTTTTTCTGTTTTTAACAGGAAGTCTGGAGAGCCCCCACTAATAAATGGCTGGATTCCTTACCTTGGGAAGGCCCTGATTTTTAGAAAAGATGCTTTCAAATTCTTACTGGATCAGCAAAAGAAACTTGGAGATATTTTCACTGTACATATTGCTGGTGAGAAATATTTTAATAATTCTTTTTTTTTTTTTTTCCATTGGTAAAGTTAAATACTAATTCAGATGCTTAGTTTAGAATCTTCTTTATCCAAAACCATTTTTGTGTATCATAGACCAATAAAAATTACTTAAATTCATGTGTATTGTCTAAATAATAATTTTCCGTAGGATATAATTAGGAACATGTAGATTTATGTACAACTATAGGTGTATATGCATATTGACAGAATTTGTAGACATGCAATGTATGAGCATAGTTTTTGCCAGCACATTTAATTGTGTATTGTTTCGAGATTTTTTTCCTAAAGAAGGGGGAACTAACATCATCTTGACACTGCACAGAAAAATATCAGATTAAATTTAGAAAACAAGAAAAAAAGTGCAGAATATGTTCTCACACATTTTACAACTGGTTGACAGGAACACAAGGGAATGAATGACACATTGACTCAGTGATACAATCAGGACTGGAACACAGAAACTTCCCATTGCCAGCCTTTTACTCTGATCATGCTTGCTGAAAATAACAATATAATAAAGTATGATATAACCTTGCTGCTTTCTGTATTTATAGCTGCATTACTACACTAGCTTGAATACAAACATTTGAGTGATTTCACATAGACATTTAGCTGTAGAAGAAAAACATAGAATGAAACTGGAATCTTGAATGAAACCTTAATATATAAATTTACATATATATACACACAGATGTACTTTTAACTAAAATCAGTTTAAAACCCAGTATTTTCCTCTATTCAGAAAAAGGCAAAACTCTTTATTAGCGTTAAGTGCATGTAATGGATATTTTTCCCCTTTGCATGCTGATATACTTGTTCAAATGATCAAATTTAGAGTTAAGTCTATCTCGGTTTTAGCTGTTCTTGTATTTATAGGTAGTTTCAAATAAAAACGCAAAGTGTAAAGTGTGCTTTGTAATTTCATGCAGTAGCTTGAAATTACATTCATATTAGCTTTCTATTTCGATATAAGTAATACTTTGCAATAAAAATAATATTTTTCTTCAAAAGTCAATTAATTAAATTGCAAGCCATATGTTTAGTTAATAAAATTTTTCTTCCTTTTACCAAATCCATTAGGTTTTTTTTTTTTTTTTAATTTGGAAGAGCATTTTTACTTCTATTAAATGTGTGATATTTTTTATTCATTCAGGGCTTTTTCATTGGAAACTGGTACACTTAGGGGGTTTTTCCTACTTGAAAATGAGTTTGTTG